>JAQIWG010002368.1:0-20626 GCA_034695025.1 Chamaedrilus cognettii | reverse complement strand
TAAATTTCTGGACTGCTTGCTTTTAACTTGACAGTAGGCACACAATAGGCAGCAACTAAATGTTGGCAACTTTTTTTTCTGTACTTTTTTAAAAACAGCCATAATTTTGTCAAAATTGCTCCAATTTCTCTACAAACTTCCAAGTTGGTGTAGATATGGCTACAGTTGTTATGTATAAAGTTTCAGACCAATCTGATAAGTTTTGACCGAGTTATGACAGGTCTAAAGTGTGGTCATTTTCATCGGGACGGGGTGTATATTATTACAGATTATATTATACACTTATATATTATTTTGTCACTTCCGAAGTTTGGGGCAAGGCCCCTCTTCCAGTACTAGTATAGGATCGCAATTGTTCGAGTTTTTTTGGTAGGCGCTATGTTTTTTCAGTTTGTAGGGTGAAAAATATTATTGTTAATATTTTGAATCCTGATTCAATCTTTTCTTCTCTTCTTCTTCTCAGATGAGCTGCTCGGCGAGAAGGACAAGTACAAGGTGATCAGCAGCGATCTGGACGCGACGTTTGCCGAGCTGACGGGTTTCTAAGAACTAGCCAGTTGCCCGGCCACCCCCCCCCCCCAGCCAGTCCACCCCACGATTCGAGGAAACAGGGACGCAAGCGACGCCGCATTTGACTTATTCTCATCAGATGGACTAGCTATTTGAGAGCTCTCTGCTTGCCAATAATTCTTATTTTTTATTTTTATTATCAAGTTAATTCAGCTTATGCGTTACCCTTCGTACGTTAGTTTCCAAAAAAATAATCAATTTTTGTTGTTGAAAATACTGTTATCGCGGATCTGCTTATTCGTGAACGTTATTTTGGTTTGTTAGAATTATTGCAGAAAGAGTCCAGTTTGATTTTATTGATATTTATTTACTGGAGAAGGATGTTTCTGACGTTTAAATTTACTAGAAACCACTAAAAAATTAGCCTTCATGATTTTTTTGTCGGCGAATAAACAAATGTGATGAGCCTAAATATTGAAATTTTGACTTCGATTATACCAGGATAATAATTATTGTTGAAGACTGGAGCTACTTGTACAAGTTTGACAGTTTAGTAGAGTAGAAGATCCTTGAAAAAATTAATAGCATTGCCTAGGTTTTTTACGAAATCAAGTTATGGGAGCAGCATGAAGACTAACCTGGCCAATTTTTTAGGTATGAAATCAATTCAATTGTGTCTGATAAGCCGTAGAATAGCCTAACATTGACCTCGTACGTCGCCTTTACGCTATAGTGTAGATCAGAAAGATATTTTGATAACTTTTGATTTTTTAAATTATATTACCGCATGCGATAAATCATTCTAGCAGCATGCCAGCACAAGCCAGCAGCTTTTGTTGTTGCTGTTAAATTCGTATAGTATGCCATACGCCAGGGTCAATAATAATTATTTTTGCCGGTTTTGCTCTAATATTTCGCAACTAACCAGCCGCTGCCATACTATGGCTGCTGCTAGCTGATCATCAACTAAAAAGAAGAAGGAGAAGGAGATTGCCTATTTTAAATTGGTTTGTCTCACTCAATGGTTTGTCTCTACTTCGCGAGAAATCAACTCAATGCCAGAAATAAACAAATACACAAATAAATAAATAAATAAAAAGGTAGGGCTATTATACTAATAACTAACGTCCTATCGTCAATCTTAAAGCCAATAATTAGGACTATGATCAGAATGATACGCTTTAGTTCTTATTCACCCTTGTTCCAATTATACTTGAAAAGGTTGGATTGCACTTCAATCATTTTTGATAGAACTATGTCGGAGTAGCTTAATGACAGAATCGAAACCATAGGCCTGGTTTTCGTTGCCTAATGTCTTAAAAACCATACTGTCGATTTATCATACGATTGAATGTGAAAACGATGCTCGAATTTGCTGTCAAAACACTAATCGTTGGGCTCATTTATTATTGCTGACGATATTATTCGCGGGTCCACTAATTATTTATCGTCAAAAACAACTACTGCATAGTAACAAGAAACCGGTGCGCGAAGTTTGCCGATTTTCTTATAGGCAAGTCGTGTGGGTGAAATGAAATCGCTATTATGACTCAATGAGACTGTGCTTGATGAATTCCATGACAATTAAGCCTATGTTGAAAGTGAATCATGGAGTAGTGTACCGCGTAATGTTGTGTACTTAAAAACCAATGAAACATAACTGATGCTAGTGGCTAGACCGCTAGACTTCACAGGCCCCTACTAGGCTTGATATGTTTAAACTTGCTGCTCAAGGTTGCGATGGCCAAACCGTGCTGCTTTAGTCGAGCGAACGAGCCTGATGTGCCTGTGGAGTCAACTGATGGCACCTGTGGAGCTCTGGACTTGGAGGAAATACTCCACGCTGTTCTTAAAAATCTCCCCATGAAGGATTTGCAGAGAGTGTCTCGGTAAGCCTTTGTCTCTAATGGTAGATTGCTTGAACACGTGTTGAAATCCAAATCAAAATATAGCTTGATGAATCGGTGTGCGAGAAATATTATTAGATCGAGATATCGCAGTGGTTCACACGTGTGATTGGTTTGGCAATCACTCGATCTGGATGCGTTCAACTTCATATAATCCGCCTTAAGTTGCCGCCGCGTACCTAATCAGTATCCCCGATGAGAATAGATCTATTGTTGCCCATTCCATTTTTTTATGATCTACAAGTTGTGTGGTGATTTAATGGTTATTAAGTATTGCTGACAGTTTGGTGGTTTTAGTAATCACACTCACGCAGCATAAAAGCTTGATGGATGTGGTTTGCAACTTACAACATGATTGTCAGTATACATTGCGAATGCTTTGTTTGTATTGAAGACACAACATTATTGTTCTCAGAGTTTGTACCAGCTGGAATGCTGTGGTAAAGAAGATCAAAGAGACGCGCACTCAGTTGTCGTGGTTGGTGTACAAGGCAAGCTTGCCTGAAGGGGCTGAGAGACAGATTGGTTCCACCCTAGAGGTACTGTAGCGCTCAGTAGCTTCCTTATCGATAATTTTTAGTTAGTTCCATCAAGATTTTAAGTGCAGCATGCAGTTAATGCGGATTTTGAAAATCTTAGTGCACTTTTGAGCTTCTCATCAAATGTAATTTTTAAAATGGAATCTTTGTTGTAGAAATTTTTTTGTGGCATGAGAATAAAACTGAAACTTTAACGAGGCTGGTTGTTGTGCAATTTTACAACGAAAAAACGCCTGGTGGAATATTAGCTTTGCTTTATCATATTGGTTGATGACATGCGATGCGTTACGATTACAAATTTGTGAGTGCCTGTTTTTATGCATGCTTGCTGATATCAGCTTTATCGAATTACCCCAAGTGGCTTTGAGCAAAAAAAACTTTTTTCTTAGATTGGATCTAAAAACAGATTTTTAGAGCGGTATGAAAGATTCCTTGGTATACTGTTCCAATTTAAAGCACCAAAAAAGCCTGCTTTACAAAGCATGCACGGAATTTTAAAAAGCTCCTTAAGGACTTTAATAGACTTTGAAAATGTTTACGTTTTAAGTTTCCCCCCCCCCCCAGAGACGCCTGTATGCTGGTCGCTGTTTGTCGCTGCCAGGTTGTTTTTACATTTTGGTTTTGAAAGTCCTTTCCCCCCCTAGAGACGCTGGCCCCTGTTGTCGCTGCCAGGTTGTGTCCGCTGAGCCGATGCAGGCGCTGCTGTTCTGCACCGACTGCTCCGTGACGGTGGAGCGGCCTCACTCTCGGCTCGCGCGCGCCGCCAAGAAGGAAAAGCTTGCCCTGCCGGCGTATCTCACCGCCGTGCTGCCGCCAGCGTGCCAGCTCGTCGGCGTCATGACAGATGGCGTTGTCGGTCAGTGGCGAGCTAAAATTGAAATACGTGTCGCGTAAAAAGTATAAATTTTGAATTCTTGTACTTAGGGTCTATTTGTTGTAGACAATGTGTTTGTGTTGATACAGGTGTCGACGAGGTTCCGTGATGGGAAACCTGCGGCTTAATTTGACAATTAAGCAGCCATAACTATTGTTTTGTATTAGATATTGAACAATAATTTATAAATAATCCTGTCAAGATGACACGTTAGTTATAGTATTAGTTATTATATTAGTTATTAGTTAGTTATTAGTTAGTTATTAGTTAGTTATTAGTTAGTTATATACGCTAGCAACACTTATGTGTTGACAATCTTGCTGATTGCTACCTTTTTTATTGTTTTAAACAACATATTTTTGTTGTCATTGCATTGGTTTAAAACTTGCATGAATATTTTAGATGCCCTGGCGAGGGGCGCCATAAGATGGGTTTGTTTTTAGAACTCATTTTTAAATTTTAAATTGTGAGCTGCACTCTACGGCTCAAGACAAATCAGTCATAATATTTAATGAAATTTCTATGTACTGGAAGCTGAAACTATTAACAAAATTAGTTTTTTAACTGCATTGCTTCAAGTATGATTGTCAATTATATTGTTTATAATATATTGTACGGATATATAATATTATATAAGGAAAATACATTGCATTTGAGCATTCTTTTCACTAATATAATTATCTATATAATAAGTCCCTAAATTCCAATTTTTCCTATATTTTTTTTCGCCTTTTGGCTCAATTTCAATCGATCAATGCGTCCTTTGACAGGAACAAGTTTTGATAAGCATGATATCGACGAGATGGAGACGGTTCCCTGCGCCGCATGTCTCCTGCTGCCGCACATGCCCGGCGTGGACGTCTACACCTTCAGCCACCGCACCGCGCGCTCGCCGACCTCTGAAGCCAACGAGCCGGCCGAGCCGGACGCTTCCGATTACAATAGAGACGTCGACGATCTGTCGAGCATTCCTGTGGATAAGGAGGTGAAGCTGATTCTGTGGTTCCTTGTCAATCCGTCGTGCGCCGAGGACAAGGCGCTGGGTTACCGGCTGTTGGAGAGATACAAGGGCGTGGTGCTGGCCGGGGGATACGTCGACAGCTTCGTGCCGGAGGTCGAGTCCGACACGTGAGTGACATTACTGACGCGACTTGGATGATGACCATTATCCACTAACGCTGATGTTGATCGATGCACATGCCTTTGAAAGTTTTTACTTGCCAAATGGACTGTATTTAGCTGAATTTAATTTGCGTTCAGCTAAATATTTACAAGTAGTTTTTTTTTTTTTTGTTGCTTTGTTGTGATAGCTAGTAAATCTAATTTAGTTGCTGGATGCGTTATAGATAGTGCCTATCTTCTTAGAGATAGCTATACTTAACAAATTGGTTGTTGTTTCTTTTGTGACTGCCTGCAGCTCATCCGAATAGATTTAACATCATTTGTTTAAATTCAGCATTGAAATAGGACGTTTGCATTATTTAGAACAGAATGTTTGCGCCATTTAAAATTCTAAGTCAATGCCATTAGGTCAAATATTTAATTTCTTAGACAAATTGCATCTTGCCAAGTCAAGAACTTGAAGGCAGTTTAATTTTCCGAAGACTTACTTTTTCCCTAGTAAACACACATCAAATAACTTCTGCTTTCTTCTACGCAGAAATTCAGAACTCGCGGGCTTTGGCATAGCATTCTGTGGCGCCAGCATCAAGGTGTCGTCGGTCCTTGTCGACTACCACATCAAGAAGCCTGCCGGAGTCGCCAAGCGTCTTCAGCTGCTCAAGGCTTCAAACGTGCCGCTCAAGAAATCAGTAGCTTTCATGTTTGCGTGCATCGGACGTGGACGCCATTTCTACAAGGGTAAGGAAAACGTAGAATCAGCGGAATTTCACAAACTTTTTCCGACGACACCGCTGTTTGGATTTTTTGGCAACGGGGAAATCGGTTTCGATTGCCTTGCGGATCATGCGGCGCCAGTGGGGCGGGAGAACAGTGCGAATCGGACGCAGAGCGAGTCAAACGGCGAACAGGGTGAATCTGATGATACGCCAAGGGGCGCATCACCTACCATTTATCACTCGTATTCAACGATATTTGTGCTCATTTCGTTTGTGTAGGCTATAGGAAGAAATGTAAATTTTGATTTCAATGAGCGATACTGTTTATGAACGCATGAACCTCATGAACCATGAGGTGAACAAAACAGTGTCCTGTAAAACATGAAATTTTTGCTGCATGGTATTTTAGCGGTTTTGCCCTCAGAATTTTGCTGCACTTAACTTTTGCGTTCTTTAGAATTGTCCAATATAAATAGCTGCTGTAGCTTTATTTTAGAGTACTGTGCAATTTTTTTGAGATTTACCGATTCGCGAAATTAGCTAAAATTACAAGCACGCAAAAATTTCATGTTTTAAGGAAGCAATGATTGATTGTGGAAGTGGAATATGCATTCAATTTTACCATTATTTGAAGCATGCATTAATTATGACAACAGTGATTAACTCTTTGATTGTGTATGCGGATCTAAAATTCCCTAACAGTTCTTCTGTGATGATAGAACTTCTATTATAATCATATTCAGTTTACTTAAAGCTTGGAACGCTTAATGAATTCATTTTGATGCTAGAAAGATAAACAGGAAATAAGGTTTCTGGTGTCCGGTTTTTAGAGCTTTTTTTACTTGTACTAATTTAGGATGGAGTAGCTTGGTATGTAGCCTTGGAGTGTTCACTGTTATATGTGGAGTGTGCTGTGCAAGTTGCAGCCTTCACAGATTGTGAGAAATTTTGATCTCTCGATCTACTGGATGCATATATCAATCAGTAAAATTTTGATTGCAAAGATGATCCAAGATCAAGCTTCAACTCTGCATTAAACAAGTTGGCATCACTATTTACTGTAAAACATAAAATTTTAGCTGCATCTTATTGTTGCAGTTTTGCCTCCCCGCTCGTTCCTAAGTCCGTCTCTGTGAAAAGACAAATGTGGTAGTAACTGGTAACAGCGTAACATTATTCTCAGTGTTATTCGCATAGCACAGAAGATCAGTGCAAAATGGTTCATTGCTAGCTGGCACTATTTTACAATCTATAAAACAAATCGCTGAGAAATGCCATGTACATTGTACAGTGTTGGCCAGTTTTGAAAATGACATAACTCATTTTCGTTCCTATACTAATTTTACGCTTTTAAATTAATCGTTTTATAGTTCTTTTCTGATTTAAACATTCCGCATCAGTCTTCACTGTTCCGTAAATCTTTCTCTTTCTTTAATTTCAACATGACCGCCTCAACCGTCTCAGTAACCGCGTCGTTCTCGTTCCTCGCTTTAATCCAATCCAATCCAAGTTTCTCGAGTCTATTCCAAATGAGAAGACACAGTGCCGCGTGGGGTCCGTTGCGCAACAGAGACGCGCTCCAGCCCTTGTAGAATCCCGGCAAGCCCTCCTTTTGGAATGTCTTGATGAAGCAGTCTGAGGAGGAGGCGTAGAGGAGGCCCTTGCCGTCCTCGCCGATCGGCTGGCTGTGCAGGCGCGTCGAGACGAGGTCAAATGGCGTCGAAAAGAAGACGATGGAGACCCCGCTCAGACCGCTCGCGATCGCGCCGTTCAGTACACCCTTCTCCGGCAACATCTGTATGCAGGCGGATTCGGGATTATTCATAAATAATTTACGAGGGGTCGTTGTGGAGATCCTGAATTATTAAGGAGGGCATAGGGGCAGTTACAACCGCTCCCCCCCCCCTCTATAATGTTATAGAGACTAGCATGCTAAAGCCCCCGCGCACCATTTGTTGGAAAACTTCGGTGACTACGCCCCCCACCTCTCCCCGGTTGTGAGTTTAGCACGGAAGGGAAAAATTGTGGTTGGCGAAAGAAAAATTGGACCTTGCGAGGTCCAATATATACTATGGGGAGGGGGGAGCAGAGTATGTATAGATTAACGCCAGCCCTGCCTGAACTAAAGGCTAATCCGCCATTGCGCTCCATCACTAACGCTGAAGTAGGCGAGGTGTTGCTGACACCAAGAGTAGATGGTCAGCTGTGCGGAGGATGTGAGCGCGAGCCTCGTCATGGAGCTGACGACCCCGCGCCACAGTCCGCGGAGACCCCGCTGCGTGTGGATCTGACTCAGGGTCTCAAACAGACCGCCGCTCCCTGCGGCCTGTAGCTGCACCTTCACCTGCACACGCAGGGCAAAAGCGTGCCGCAAGCGGCTGCAGGGGTGGTACCTACTGGGTGGACCAAAAAACGATCGGCCTTGAACTTTTCATGTCTAGCCTCATATAAGGGCGTACATGGATGTAAGGGCCTCCTCTACACCACCTCCTCCGACTGCTTCATTAAGACGTTCCAAAAGGAGGGCTTGATGAGCTTCCACAAAGGCTGGAGCGCGTCTCTGTTGTGCAGCGAACCCGACGCGGCACTACTCAAGTCATGACATTGTGTTAAAATTTTACACACATAGGCCTTTTTGACATGCATATTTTACGGTGAAAAGTTCCGTGCCTATACCCTCCTTCCCCGCTCTTGCGTTCGCCCCTGTTTCATCCTTAACGACCCCCCCCCCCCACTCCCTCAGATTTAGAACCAACTTGCGTAGGGTCCTGACCGTGACCTGTTGGTTTACAGACAATGAAGATAACTAACCTATTAGCAGTAGGCCTAGGCTATAATATTATGAAACAGCGTTTGGACTTAAACGGCTGAAATTTATTAGAAGATAGGCCTAATTAGGCCTAGGGCCTATGCCTACTATCTCGAGCGGCGCGGCAGCGAAGCTTGCCAGAACCCCTGACGCGGCCCCCGCGGCCATGGTCTTCACTGGGGACACATCCCCGCACTCGTCCGTCGTGAAGCCTCCCTCTGAGAACCAGCGGAACGAGCCGAGACGGAACCCGTTCAGGACAAACTGGTGGTAGAGCGCCGGGGAGAGGCCCTTCTGGAGCGCTCTCATGCCCTCGACCTTGTAGATCTGGTAGATGGCATGGAAGGGAGTTTTGTACTGGGTGGACTGGCCCTTAGTCATCAGCTCGCCCTGAAGCTGCATGCGGGTCTTTGCCACGTCGAGGGGGTTGGTGAAGCAACAGGCCGCGCAGCCGGACATGCCACCCACTATGAATTCCATCTTCAGCAGCTGTTACCCCCAATAACTTATAGCCTAAGCTTGTGGGTCTTTGCAAATCAATTGATTAGCAACACTAAGTTGCAGTCGAACTTTTCATTACAGTCGTGTTACACTAATGTTTCAGTCGAATTTATTATTAACTGTAACCTTGGAGATGAAACAAAAGATGCCGTCGTTCTTTGGACTAGTAATAGATGAGCGCATCATTAGACTATTAGTGGGTGCGTAAACTTTGAGCAGTAGCCTAAGCTTACAAAAAACGATGCTGCTCTGAGCCGAGGACTATACTGACCCCCTGCAAGCAGGGAAACAGAAAATTGGCTTACAGTTCCTGCAGGGCGAGTCGTAAGAGGCGATTAACCCCTAGTCGGATATTTTAGCTAAAATGCACTTGACTTTGCGGCTTTGCGACTGTGACTTTGCTTAGCAAAGCATTCACTCCAGCCTCCTCCTCGACACGCAGCGAGCCTCGACGAGTCTGTCTGGCATGGCGCTATTTTTAATCCTTTTTCATAATTTTAAAGCCATTTTCATAATTTTAAAGCCATTTTCATAATTTTTCTTCACTAAAATGCAGCAAAACCAATGAGGTATTAAAGAAGGGTGAGTGATTCTTTGCATGGCCCCGCCCCCGAGGCACTGAACCGGACGGTAATAGCCTGTGTTATGAATTGTTATTAGGCCTACATTATTGTCCTTAAACTTCCATAACCACTACCAAGACAACTGCAAAAACAAAGCTTGGACGTTTTTAAAGCTCTAATAAATAATATTGTAGGCTACATATAATACAGTAGGCCTAGTTGAGAAGAATTAAAACACAAGCAGCAGCGAGATAGGCTTACAGACAATTCAAGCAGTTCAGATCAATTCATAACATCATAGGCAATAACCGTTTGTGGTTATAAACTGTAGCCATAATTATCAGATATGCAGCCCTAAACAGAAAGAACAATATGAAATCAATCGCTCGGTCCAACATTCAGACTAGTCCAAGCTAACGATTACAATCCAAAGCAAAAAAAACCAATGCCCTTTTTTAAAGTAGGATGCACAGATACATGTATCTGATCATTTAACTATACATGTATATTGTAAACACTCAATCTATTGGCTCCGATTAACGCCATGCGCATGAAACATCGTCTGTGATTGGTTATGTTATTTAAATTTACTTCATCTGACCTACTTATGGCTCACAGAGACAAATTATACATGTAAGCGCCTTTAAACACCAAGCATAGAACACCAGGAATAAGAAGCAATGGAAACCCAAAGAGGGCTAAACTCTTAACATCACATCATCAGATCTCACATCACCACTTGGTTAACAAGGCTATATAGGTCTATTATTATATTAATTTTTTGGCAGGCAATAAAGATTGCGATTAATGACTTGCACTTAAAAAAAAAAAAAGTAGCAAGTAAAATAAAACAATAGGCCTATATTGGGTCTGTAACGCAATGGTTTCATTGTTAAATGAGCCAATATTTGAACCCCCGACACTGAACTTCTTATCCCGATGCCTCAACCACTCGATCACGATGCCTAAACCACTCGACCACGATGCCTAAACCACTCAACCACGATGCCTAAACCACTCGACCACAATGCCTAAACCACTCGACCACAATGCCTAAACCACTCGACCACGATGCCTAAACCACTCGACCACGATGCCTAAACCACTCAACCACGATGCCTAAACCACTCGACCACAATGCCTAAACCACTCGACCACGATGCCTAAACCACTTGACCAAACAAGCGTTTGATCTAAATGTCAAAAATACATGACATTCTATTAGGCAACCTAATACAACCAATTTTTACTAACGAATCCTTTGCTGAAAAGGCTAAAGATACAATTTATAACAAAACTCAACATAACCGGATCAACAGACTGCTAATTATCGTAACTTAACCAATGTTGTTATGAGTTACGAAAATTTTCGCAGGTGTATTTACAATGTATTGCAAATGAGAAAATTAGAACAGATTCATACACAACATACAAATGAGTATACAATGTCATACGCAGGGTTAAGTTCAGGAGGCGTAGTATGCCAAAAATGAAGTTTAGATGCTAATTGTAAGCTTAATTTTAAAACTGGCAGGCGCAGCATTACACATGAAAATAACCAGGATGGCATAATCTCATGAGTTTTTTAAAGGCTGAGCAGTTGCGCAACGCCTGTTTAAGAAGAGGCAGGCGTAACGCTACGCATGTTTAGTCAGCGCTAAACTTAACCTTTGTCATACGTATCACCGGTGAGTAACGATTAATGTAAGACTGCGCACTCAAGTATCAATAACACGAATACACGACAAGGCCACTGATCTATTATTCACTTCTCACATAAATTCACAACTAAAAGTATAATAGTAGGAGCTAAAACTTTGTCAAGATGCAAAATAGTGATGCGTCTCAAGTAGAGTTAAAAACTAATGCGCTGGATAAAATACATTTACTGTAGAACACAACTAGTCTAGTTTGACAGAACTCTTCTACAGTTCTACAGAATCTTCATTTTGGATACAATAAGAATCACAAAAATGATGATGAATCTGATGACCGGACGAGTTTGCAGTACTTGCAAAATATAGCAAATTCAAATAACAAATACATCGTTTAATATTAGATTTGCGCGCAGTGAACGGTTGTGAACTACTGATACTGTACAATTGGAAAATACGTTGCTCTTTAATTTGCATGATATAGCATGCCTCTTTAAACAATAGCTATCATCAATGCACAATCAAGTACCCTGTATACTATGTATCTTGAATATATCAAGTAACGTTTAGATATCAGGTATCAAACATTTATAACCTACGCGAGGCATTAAATGCCAAAACTATTTTACAATCAATTAATAACGGATAGAAATTATATCAACAACAAAAGACTTACTAGTCAACTTCACAATACGTAATTTTGATTGTACAATAAATTGTCATTAATAAAGCTTCTTTGATTAAAGCAAGCAATACCGTGAATTGTTAAACAAACAAGCATTTACTCAAGTAATGAATGCTCACATCATTAAAGCAAGCAAAACCTTTAATTGTTTAAACAAACAAGCATTACTCCTTTATTAACGGATGCTCGTACCTTCAACAATTGACTAATTAATAAGACCTCAATTCATCTAACATTATCACGCGTGTTGAACCTGAAATAGCTGATAAGTGCGCTCACATCATAAGGCCAACGACCAACAACAGCAAACTACCACAACTCCAAACTACCCGACGTCCTGACTATCCTACACCAAATCCGCGCTGAGGATCTGTAACCTGTTCCAAAACATGAGCGTCAGCACCGTGTGGGGGCCAAGACGAAACAGCGACGCGCCCCAGCCCTTGTAGAACCCCCAGACGCCCTCCTTGCGGAATGTCTTGATGAAGCAGTCGAGGACGGAGCGGTAGAGAATGCCGTGCCCGCTAGCGTCGGTCTTCTGGTTGTAGACGCGCGTGGAGACGACGTCGAAGGGCGTCATGAAGAGGACGGTGGTGGCGCCGCTCAGCATGCTCGCGACAAACGCGTTGATCAGGCTCGACTCGGGAAGCACCTGTGCGCAGGGAATTAGCAGTGATTGTAACGCATGCATCGCAATGACATTGATATTGATGACTTTGTGTCAAAACAAAGTCATCATTTCTAGCACAGTTCTAGTATCAAAAACAAATTTTGACACTAGAAAAAATGTAATATCTAACACAGCATTAACTAACTATTGAACGTTGTATTATTTTATTAGAATTTAAATACCAGTGCTGGTATACAAATACTACTGAAAATAATGACAAAAATCTTAATAGTTATTAAAAATCACAATTGAGTTTAGCCCTGATAAAACATGCGTAGCGCTACACCTGCTCCTTCTAAAGCAACACCGTGCAACTGCTCATCTTTTAAAAACCGTGTCTACAGCCTACGTCTAAGGTGATTTTTACGTGTGTGCTTAAATTAGGCACACTTGTCCATTTCAAATTAGGCATACAATTTGCAACAAACCATCGTTTTTGGCATACTATACCTGCTATTAAAACTTAACCCTAATAAAAATACAGAATATGAATTCATAGTCTGTTTCGAAATGAATACGCCACCAGAATCTCTATTATCTTCATGAGCACCATATTGCATTCATAGTTCAGCAAAAACCCGATGATGTTTGTTTCGTTTTGTGTAGTTTAGAGATCGTGTGTAGCACAAAGACTATATAGAGTCCGCTTCTGTTCAATACAGCCGGCACAGAACCGCTCTCCTTCTTTAGTCGCCTTTTACAACTAGCAACTTTAAAAAAATAATAATAATCTCAAATTCCCTTTCAAAGCCCCGAAGAGGGGGACATAAAAGAACAGACAATATTTTTACAATATTTTTGAAATAAATAAAAGCGGTGACTACCGGTCGCTACCGGCACAAAATTTAAAGTTGCCATAACCCTTTCAGAATAAATGAAGGCGGCAGCAACAGGATGCAAAATTTAAATTCTCTATCAGGCCTGGATTTTATCACACGTCCCTCATTTACTAGTAGTTTGCGGCTGACACCCACGCTGAAGTAGGCAAGCTTCTGTTTGCACCACGAGTACGTCGTCAACTGTGTCGCCGAGCCGACAGCGACACGCGGCATGGCGCTAGACACGCCGCGCCACAGCCCCAGCAGGCCGTGCCGCGCGTGAATCACACGCAGGCCGTCGCTCATGCTCGCGTGCGCGTGCTGGTGTCCCACGGCGATCTGATCGTTGGCACGTGCCTGCAGGTGCACCTTCACCTGTGCAGTGTGCAGGGCAGGCTGTACTGTTAGGCTCTAGTCTGAACCTCGACCTGTGCACTGTGTGCAGGGCAGGCTGGCACAGCTTCTGAAAACAATAACCCTGGCCCTATCTTAATTCTTTGAAGAATTGTTAAAGTTCTAGAAACTCAACCTTGAAGTAAAACACACAACAATTTGACATTACCGCACTTCAAGCATTAACCCTATAATTACCATGCATCCATCTAGGATGACCAATACTTAAATAAACAAATGCAAATGTTTCGTACTGTGTCCAATCATTGAAGGACCATGAAGGTCATAATGCAACCCGATACTGTTGTAAAAGGCGATCATTGGACTTTCTACAAGTTCTATAATCTGCATGCACATTACAAAGCATTAAGCTTCCATTAAACAGTTCAGAGTCCACAGTTCACTAAAGTACATTATATTATTACTGGCAAATTATGGCTGTATCAAATGGACCTATCAGCAACATTAACAGTTACAAATATATATTAAACAGTATCACACACCCTTTAATGAGATAATTATGGCACAAGTCTACCATTCAAAGCTACTTTCAGAATGCTGTTTGAGGCCAAAGATACGAGTAAAAAGGTGCTCTTCATATGTTATCTCCTTGATCACGACATTGTGCCTAAAGATCAAAATGGTTGGCACAGTCTACAGATAATTTAAATTAATAGAAATGCCATCGTATTGAAATCTAATAAACAGAAAACAATCTATAATTTCTGAAATGCACATCGAAAACTAAAACTAAAGCCTAAATTTGCACCCACCATATACAGCGGACTGCCGCAGAATGCCCCCAGACAACCCGACGCCGCGCCAGCCGCTACAGATTTTAAAAATGACACCTTTCCCTCTCCGTCCATTATCCATCCCTTCTTTGTGAACCACTGGTAGGCGCCGAGCCTGATCCCGTTCATGAAGAACTGATACCACAGCGCCGGCACGAGGCCCTTCTGAAGCGCGACCATTCCATCGACCTTGTAGATGGTGTAGAAGGCGTGGACGACGTTCTTGTAGTGGACGGCGTACTGGCCCTTGGCAACCAGCTCGCCCTGAAGCTGCATGCGCGTCTTGGCCACTTCGAGAGGATTCGTAAAGAAACCGGCGCCACAAGCCGCAACTCCGCCGACGAGAAATTCCATCTTTTGAACAGGTGAGGCAAGGTTGCTTGAATCAGCTCACCCTATCGTGGGACAATAATCAATCTACTTACTTATATCTATTACGTTAGTTGTGCTTCAGTGTCAGAAATGGAAAAATCTGAATTAAATGTCAAAGAAAAAAACTGAAGAACGACCCTAATTTCAGTAATAAAATCATGTAATTGCCATGGGGTTGCAAAGCTTATACATTTATAACGATTTAGTTCTATTATTTAGATATTAAAGAGTAGCATATGCCTTTCAGCGAGACATGGTACAGGGGCGTCATTTACGTACATTTCTTAAGATTTTCTGAAATCTTATCCTAGCTGAAATTTAAAAAAAATAAAATAAAATCGTCGACCGCCGTGACGTCATCATTCGATTTGTGTGCGACCGTGCGGAGTTTCCAATAAAAAAGATAAGATTTGCCAAAGATTCTCTTAAGACAATATTACGACTAAGATTGTCATAGGATATCTACGTAAATGAGCCCCCAGGTCTATATAAAATCCGTAGAATAATAATAGCCTTCAAGATAGGCTACTATCAATTTACATCTTAGAAACTATGACAAAAAGGTATTAGGCATATATATATATCAACTTAAGATATCATCACAACTCACATGCTTAATGCTGCAATGCTCAATGCTTCATTTACTCAATAAAGTGGGCTAACTGGCAAAGGTTATACATCGGATTGTTGATCCAATATACAGAAGGCATTTTTGTGGAGCGATCACTTCTACACCCACTTAGACCATGTAAGACAACAACAATTATTGTAAGCTGATGTTCTATAATAGGCCCGTTAAATAGATCTACCGGTTAGTCAGGATCGATAGGCAATTCGGCTGGATAGAGCACGACAGGCCTATAATAATGAACTTTGTACGAAATGCACCGCATGATCGCCGCCATGACACCAGTGTGACCAAGCCCCAATTTATGAAGATACTCTGCCAACGTTGAAAGGCCTACTAGTCAAATATTAGGGGTATGGACTGTGCGAACTAGCAAAGCGTAATACTGTCAATTCATTGTCTCGGGTCATTACTCGATTATATCGATCTGTAAATAAAAACAAGACTGAAGCGAATTGCATTTAATGCAAGAAATTCATGATTACTTACGTTAACAATAACTATAAACTAACCGAAACTAATATTAACGACGTAAAGGAAATTAATATTAGCGACATAAACGGAACAAAAAAGTAGTCTAAACGCTTAAATCAAATACGACATAAAGAAAAGGATTTATTTCTGACAATTATTAATGGTATGCTACAAATAATAGTTTATGCAACAATGATGAAACTGTACATTGTACAACCTCTTGAAACACTGAATAGCAGTCATAATATTTGTTTAGGTCTGACTCAAAATGCACCTCAACAATCTGACTGCAGCCAGAAGACGAGAAGTCAAAGAAGTTAAGTCTAGTAGTCAAGAAAAAAGAAGTTAAGTCTAGAAGTTAAAGGCTTGGTTTTGGTATCCGATTTAAGTGGCAACAAGAATCATCTAACTCGCTATTATGACAACATTAACAGCATTATGCGGCTAATTGCTACGCGGCTTTATTTTAAATTAGAATTTTTTTTCTAAAACGCTCGGACGTTTGAAAACTCAAACTTTTCAGGTAATTTATATGCAGCTTTAGCAATTATTCAGAATGTGACAATTGCCTACACAAAAAAAAAGCAGTAATCTTTGAAACCAAAGCATGACCTTAAAACCAATAATATTTTTCCAGGACAAAAATGTAAGTGCAACGTCGCCCATAAGAGTATAAGGCAACAAGCATTCGCAAGCAAATCGGCATTGATCTACTACCACGTTAAAGATGTACAATGATTCAAGTGTAACAGGTAACTAGGTGCCGCTGCGAAATATATGCTGCTGAGAAATACATGCTGCGCTAATGGATATCCTAGTTTTAAAACTATATTTCACTTACTTACTATGCACTAAATGTAATACAGTTACATGGACTGCACGTACATTGTAATGATCTATGCATAATATACATTATATTGTACATGTACAATTAAATATATATTAAACGCATCACTTGAGTTGATTCTGTAGCATGAGTGTTTAACAGCCTCCTGTAGGTTCAAAGGTTTCTAAATGCAACTGATTGCAAAGAACAACTATACAGCAGAAGTTCGATCTCAATCTACACAGAAAATGGAATAAAACTAGATTCAGTTCAATACGATTATAAAAGTTGAAAATCAGTAGAGTTTAGATCTGATGCGATAGCATGATTCAATCAGAGCAGATCAAAACACAACCATATGCCACATTTGATTCCCAATCAGTACTGAAGCTTTTACTTTGTTCCCCTACCACTTAACACTCAGTTGTTCAACGCAGTGTTGAGAGTTTAATATTGAGATCACATTTCCAACAACCAATATCAGCATGTTGATCTCCTGATTTCAGTTCAAAATGCAGCGATCTAATTACTCAGATCAATTTTGTGATTTCAATACTCGTTTGAACAACTAGCCATAAGATGCATTGACACTTTCATCACAATCGACAATTCATTCAACAACCGATCGTTCAATGTTACAGCCTACGATCATTTATACTTAATGTCAACACATTGAGATCTGACATCACTCCACCCTTTACTTCAAAATAATAAGATGCAAATTTCTTCTACGTTCAGATAGATTGCAACGAAAAAATTTATCTATAAAACATTTAAAGTAATTTTAAGCCAAAGCAACAAGCATGAAATATACAATACAGTAGTTGGAATTACCCTTGAAGCACATCTTATCAATATGAAAATGCACAGCAATATAAATCATGAATATTCCCTCAAAAAATCACTGATCTTAAACAGTGGTCTGGTTATGGTCACAGGTCACATGGTTCCTCTTTTAAAATTTAAATTTTATAATTCCATTCCATGATGGCTTGTTTTGTCACTTCTGTGCTAGTTTTCTAATCCTGCAGGCTTGAAGTTTATTGAAACTCAGCCATAATTAAATACTATATTCTCTGCAGTCAGTTACTGCTTTTTCCACTTCTTGCAAATAACCACAAATTGTTATTGGCCAAACTCGTTAAATTGCTGGGCTGAAAAAAATTGAAATAAAACAAAATAAACGAGATCACTGATTATTGTAATCAATGGTATTATTTGAATTCTTGTTCACTCTCAGATACCAATGAACAATACACTAAAGCACTGACTACGAATAAAAAGAAAATCAAAGATTGGCAAGAGAAATCTTTGTGATATAAACACCAACAACTCCGACCAAGTCACAATACTTACTACTCGCAGTATCGGAATACCTCACTACTGCATTCTACCATTTACAACACTCCGCATGAGATTAACGCATAGTAATAGACCTACAATACCATATTACAGTATTCATCATGATAAAACAACAAAAATAAACATCGTCACATATCACCAGGGATCGATTTGCACTAACACAACCGGGGGAGTCATCGCCTAATTTCCTCAAAATCCTCAGACTTTTGTACAAAAAGGCACAAAATTCCCAGATACACCACATTTTTATATAATCGAGTGCATTCAACGCCCCAACCCCCCCGGCAAATAACCCCACCCCACATATCAAGGTGCCTCTGTCCGCGACGCCTCATCACCAATAAGCGCCAGCCTCAGCTGGTTCCAGAGGACGAGAGTCAGACAGGTGTGGGGCCCGATGCGGAACAGTGAAGCGCCCCAGCCCTTGTAGAACCCCCACAGGCCCTCGGCGTGGAACGTCTTTACGAAGCAGTCGGCGAGGTTGCGGTAGAGCAGACCGCGCCCGCGCGCGTCCGTGCCCTGGTTGTAGAGACGCGTCGACATGACGTCAAAGGGGATCATGAAGACGACCGACAGGCTGCCGCTCAGCACGCCGGCAGTGAATGCCGTCCGCAGCGTATTCGCCGGAAAGATCTGAAAGCGGAATGCGACTTTAATGCGATATAAGCGTGCAAAGGTAATCAGATTTCACTGATAAAAAGAAAGGTCAAGTTAGGTCACAGTCACGGTAGTCTACTTTAAAATGTTAGCAATTTGTTATGCCACATGAATTAATAATTTAAAAGATTGGTACAATTGAATGCATAACGATGCAATTGAATATATCGATACTAGTTCAATATTATTATTTTATGTAGAATTTTTTATATCAAAAAACAAGAATTTTTAAAAATTTACCTAGAATTATCAAAATAATTTCTTCATTGACAACAACCCTCATTAATTATTCAAATGTCTCAATCTAAATGAAGAAAATTTTCAAATCAAACAATCATGAAATTTAAGGCTCAAGGTATGATCTTGATTGTCATGCAGCCTAAAAGTTTATCAACGCGTGTGGCGTTGATAAACTTACATAGATATAATAGAACATGTAGAGTCTGAACTTTATAGCCTAGTAATCAACTAGTGTCAGCCTTAGCTAATCGATCTGCACCACGCTCTAACAGTCAACTAATTATTCGCTTCAACCACATACAAACTACAAGGCAGTGCTTATAAATGTAAACCTCAAAGTGAAGCCATAATTGCTCTGATTATGCTTAACAGACACTAATGATCTACACTAGCTAGTACATCTCATGCTATGAAAGCTGTGAATGCTTTATGGTCTACAATCGATTTACAATGCAAGGTCAATTGTATCACTACCAAGACATTTAAACAGTGTATGTTAAAGGCTAATGTCCAAGCTAATATTAATTATTAATTTAAACACCAGTCATAGACGTAGATATTGGGGCAAGAAAAAATTTAATCATGAATGTAATTCAACAATCAAATTATTTCAAATGCTCAGCTACTATTCCGAATGAAATCACATCTTGCAAAAACATGATGGAAATTTTTATCAGTCAACTGTAGGCCTAAATATTCAAACAGTAACTCACAATTTGCAACAGTTTTGATATCTTGCTATGACCTCAAGCAGATGCCCCTTATATGCAAAACTCAAAATCCTAACACAGAACACCTTTTCAACTGTACACATCTCATGCCACTAGATGTCGAACCCCGCTAGAGTGGCAGGCATGCTAAGAACATAGGAACAGCGGCTGGCTGGTCACCGAGAGAGGCTGGGGGGAATCGGGTCTGGCGTCACAGACTCGGCTTGGATCAAGGACTATGACAAAGACGTTCCTTCTACGCCGATGACGAAGATAAACTTTTACTTACTGAGTACCGCGCGAGGTGCTCCTTGGCCCAGGAGAAGATGGTGAGCTGCGATGCCGACCCGACCATGTGTCGCCACATAGCGGCGGACACGCCACGCCACAGCCCCAGCACGCCCTCGCGCCGGTACACCACGCGCAGCGCGTCCGCCATGCCTGTGTGCGTGTGCTGGTAACCAACAGCAATCTTGAGGCTCGCCTGCGACTGCTGTTGTATCTTCAGCTGGGCGACAATGAGCGCAGATCTTTCATATACTAGCTGCAGGGCTTGATCTGCCAGTCGCCAAATCTCCAAAAAGAATTTTTATATGGTGATGAATAGCACATTAAATTTAATAATATTCAAGTGCACTCAAAGGGCACAAATGACAAACAGTAAAAAATTTGATGAAAAAAAAGGACAGCCCAACGAAATAAAAAGTTCTTTGGCGGATGTTTAGCTAATTTTTTTCAAGACCCAGATCAGGCCCTGTCCTCAACTAAACATGATCCTCAACTAAACATGATCCTCAACTA
>JAQIWG010002367.1:0-20627 GCA_034695025.1 Chamaedrilus cognettii | reverse complement strand
CACATTTGTTGCGCACAGAGTATCTATAAATCACACATTTGTTGCGCACAGAGTATCTATAAATCACACATTTGTTGTGCACAGAGTATCTATAAATCACACATTTGTTGTGCACAGAGTATCACTATATATCACATATATGTTGTGCACAGAGTATCTATATATCACACATATGTTGCGCACAGAGTATCACTATAAATCACATATTTGTTGCGCACAGAGTATCACTATATATCACACATATGTTGCGCACAGAGTATCGCGGTGTATCATACATATGTTGCACACAGAGTATCACTATATATCATACATATGTTGCATACAGAGTATCAGTATATATCATACATTTGCTGCGCCATTGAGTATCGGTGCATATATCATACATGTGTTGTGCACAGAGTATCGGTGCATTGGCTGTGGTATGGCCGGGATGCAGAGGAACTTCTACACAAGGCGCTTCTGCAGCTATATATGTTTCAGACGTCGACTGAGGGTGAGAACTCATCCCTGACTTGATCGATTGAGGGTGAGAACTGAGAACCCATCCCTATCTGAGAGTGAGAACTGAGAACCTATCCCTATCTGAGAGTGAGAACTGAGAACCCATCTCTATCTGAGAGTGACAACTGAGAACCCATATCTGAGAGTGAGAACTGAGAACCCATCCCTATCTGAGAGTGAAAACTGAGAATCTATCCCTATTTGAGAGTGAGAACTGAGAAGCCATCCCTATCTGAGAGTGAAAACTGAGAACCTATCCCTTATATAGGGTGAAAACCAAACCCTAACTGATTGACTGAGGGTTGGAGCCCATCCCAGACCATTCTCTCACTCCTCCACCATGACTTGGTACGGTTCAAGTCTGCAGCTGATAGCCTTGTATTTAAATACTTGCAAATTGGCCGGAATGAGAAAATATATCGTTATCAGGGTATCACCGTCCTCTAGAAATCCCTTACTCTATTCTTACAAATAACGATTTAGGTTATCAGACAATTATCAATATTGAATGGCATCATAAATGTGTTTAAATGTTAGAATTATCTGAATGGTCCATTGGTCATTGGTCCGCCCTAGCGGCCACTGCGTGTTGACAAATTACGTGAACTTAAATTGTTTAGCATTATCTACTCAGTTGCATTAGCGCGAGTCGGGATATATATCAAGATTGAGTTACAGACAGACCAATCACAGCGCGCAAATTATGGATAGATCTGAGTTCATTGATGAGTTGCCTGCACTGATTGGTTAGTTTAGAACTTGATCTCATTCTTCATCTCAACATGTTCATGCAACTGAGTTTACGTTCAAGATATCCATATCAATTGTATCTCTGATGACGTCCACGGAGTTTGAAACGGACTTTTAACGTGGTGTTATTATCTTTATCACCAGTGTGTATGTATTTCAATGTGGTGCAGGTAGCGAAGGCTTCAGCAGGAACTGCTTTCTCCTCTCTTGGCACGCCCCCCAGACTGACAGGCCCCTCCCCCGATAAAGTCCCACCCTCCAGCCCCTCCTCCAGTGAGGGCCCTCCCTCCAGCCCCAGCCTGACTGGCAGCCCGGTGGCAGCCCATAGTGTAACAAGCCTCACCTCCAGCCCAGCCCCTACGCTGACCCTTAGGGCTTTAAGCTCAATGGGGACCGGCCCGGCCAGGCCTAGCCAAGGCTTCTTCATATCTTCATCCCTCCCTCGTGCAGCCAAACTGTTAAGGGCTGATATGGTGGGGCCTAAAATGTCAGGGGCTGAAGTTAGAGGGTGTAACGTGACAAGGGATGTGAGGGGGCGTAGGTTTTCATCCCCCGCAGTGAGTGTGACCCGCCTGGTGAGCCCTGGAGCTCAAGGGAGGGCCCCTGGCACCCCAGGGTCCCTGGGGCCCCCTGGTAGCGGCAGTTCAGTAGATCGAGTGATGACAGGGGGGTCTGGGACTGAACGATCGTCGACTGCAGCATCTAGCTCCAACACGGGTGAGGCGCTCTCTGATTGGTCCGTCCAAGCCCTGTCAACATTTTGATTGGGTGATCCAAGTTTTGCAAGCTTTTTAATTGATTAATCCGAGAAGTGTGTAATTTGGCTCTCCTTTGCATAATTTAGCATTGATTTTGGTGATCCGTACTTTGATATTTAAGAAGATGGCTAATCGGTGAGGAGAAATGTGTGTAGTGTGTCCTTTATAGCAATGTGATTTGATGTTTGAGACAGAATTGTGCGTACTTGATCTTTGATATGGCATTGACTGTTCTATTGCCAAACACGGTGAAACGTTGCAAAATATTGTATAACATTTCCAATGTTGCTTTTGAAAATTGTCAAAAGATTGTTGTTCTGCAGTCTGACTTGCGCAATGAGAGAAACAGAAACTTAAATAAACGAACAAATTTTTGTCAAGTTTTCAGGCTCAGAATCTGCTTTTAGTAACCATCTGGGTACGGTGAGTAATTTTGTAAACTTAACGGAAATCATTCATTTTGTACATTGTAATTGGTTTCTTAAGGCGAGTATAATAGTTGCTTCAACAATATCCGCATGCAAGTAGTGGTGTATATGTTAGTGTAAAGGCGTGTCTTGGCCGTCAGGGCGTAACAAGCTCAAGGTCGGCGCCTACGTCAAGGTCGGCCAGAGGGTGGGGGGCGTGGTCAAGGGGCGTCCACGTCAGAGCCCCGCACCCGTGTCCTGCTTCAATCATGTGAGTCTGGATGCTCTGACCTACTTTGGTGATGTTTGACCTACTTTTAATAATTGTGTCGTACATCCTTCCAGAGCTTCAATGTTTTAGTCAGATGGTTGTTCTATGGCTGAGGTGCTTTAAAATCTACAATGCGACAAAGTCACGCACAAAGTCATGCACAAATCGACTCTGATCGTTGACTATCTAGCGCTGGGTTTTTCCATCTCGTGTTAAAATTTAAATCTGAGATAAATATCCAAACAACCAATCAGATTGCGTTTAATTAACTATGGATCAAGCTTTCAGTGCGCTGATTGGGTGTAATTATGATGTCATGACCTCGGATTAGATTGGCGCAAAGCACATGGTGAAAAAATTTGACAATATGATAGGATAATAACGTAATAAATTTAATCTCTTCTTTAAGATACCCATACAAACGGAGAAAGAAAAATTGGTTTGCTGCAAAAACAACTAAAGAAGGAAGAGTGTTTCTTTGCTTGACCCCGAAGCACTGAAACAGACTAGTAGTCTTTGTTACTGCATACGGTTTCTGAACTACAAAAGGAGAAAGAAAAACAAACAAATGAAGAGAAATCTATGGCATCAGTCTTTATCAGCCTTCTTTCAGAGTAGCTTTATGTGTGTACCTCACTTAATGTATTATGACTTAAACTATATTCATATCTTGTGCCCATTTGGAAAATTTAACCGTGGATTATTTTTTCCTGTTCCTCTGTGCCTGCTCAGTGCCCATTGGTTGAGTTCTGGCGTGAGAATGACCTGATTGGTCTGGTCGTTGAGATCCCGACCAATGGCAGGGCTGTGCCGCCGTCAGTCCTTGCCTTGAACGCGTCATCCCCTTCCTGCGGGGCTGGGACTGGTGCGGGTGTGGGAGGGGAGTTGGGGGAGGAGAAGAAATACTTCTTCGCTACCGTCGTAGAGCTGGGAGGTGAGTTGGGTCATCAGGGATCAGGAGGTCATTAGGGGTGAGGGAGGGTCAGCGAAGTTATAAGAGGTCATTAGGGGTCAAGGAAGGGTTTTTAGGTGTCAAAGGGAATCATTAGGGATCAGAGGGTCAGTGGGTTATTAGGGGTTAGCACGGTCATTATGGGTCGAGGGAATGTCATTAGAGGGCCATTAGGGGTCAAGGGAGGAGCAAAGTTCAAGGGAGGGTTAAAAGGGTCATTGGGTTCTGGGAGAAAGATATGTCAGTGATCATTTGCTGAATGACGGGGGTCATGTAATGTGCCCTGAGATTGAAGACTATTTTTGATTTTTTTTACTTCCTTGACGGTATTGGTATGTTTGAGCGCGCGTGTTGTTTAGGTAGCTTGTGGATTTTTTGTGAATTTTCAGATTTTCTTGTGCAACAGCAATTTTTTTTGTGTGGGGTAGGAACCGCGCTAGACTAGAGATAGAACGGTTGTGCGTGCGTGGCAGGGTACCGTGCTAGACTGCGCTACCTCGGCTACGGAGAGAAGAGTGGCCGTGACATGTGGGTACATCTCTGCTCCCCCTCGCTGCGCCCTGTCGGCTGGGCGGCCTCTCACAGCGTGGTCATCTCCATACCCCCCCGTCAGTTGTGTCGCTGTAGTGGACCCAGTTGTTCAATAAAGAATTATTTGAAAGATCTCAGATGGTTAAAATAACTCTTCAGTTGATAGCGAGTTTTTTGACCAGCATCTAATTTGCGTGATTTGATTGCGTCGCTTTTTATATCTTTACTGTCTTTATATCTTTTTATGATTTTTACAAAACAAAATAACTTTATTTACTGAACAACTGGGCTTGTACAATTATTTTGAAACTATGCAAATTATTAGTGCTGTAAATATTTTAGTTTCATATCTTGTTAATGATTTCACATTTGAATTCTTTACGCGTTGTGTCATATCTGGATTAAGCGCTCTTTCTCTCATTCGTGCTGTGCAATAAATTTGCACGTCTGATTGGCTGTCGTTTGCGCTGTGCAATAAATTGGCACGTCTGATTGGCTGTCATTTGCGCAACAATTAGTTGTTGTCAGCGTCTCTGATTGGCTCTCATTTCCGCTGTGTGATAAATCAAAGTGTCTGATTGGCTCTCATTCCCTATGCGTAATAAATTGGTGTATCTGATTGGCTGCCAGACCTGGAGCCGCTGAGCTCTGATTGGCCGACGTTTCTCATTGAGCGCCTGACGGGGGTTCAGACCTTGCCCCGTGAGTTCAGTAGGGGGGTGGTGACCCAGCGGGGGGTCTGGTCCATGCGGGGGGGGCCCTGGCCCCTTGGCAGGAAGGGCATGAGGGTCGAGGTTGTCGACAGGTTTGTGCAACAATTTAACATTTTAAAACATTTAATTAATTGTCTTCTACTTCAGTGTTCTGACACATGGCAGGTCTTTGGTGTCCAAACCATTCACCCTAGCCGATCTTCGGCCCTTCTCTTCATCTCTGCATACGATTCCTTCTCAAGCAGGTTGCCTATCATCCTGATACGTGTATTTCCTGGTCCTCTTTTGCTCTCAATTCTTCCCTCAATCACGTCGCTACAATGCCTCGTCTCCCATTGCACGTCCAATTCAATTTTTCATCTAACATAGAATCATTAAGTGTTTGTTTTCTCTACTTTCTTCAATACCTCTCTTTATTTGTTCTCTTCTCTATACCACATCACCAAATGCTTTGACCAAATGAAAAATAGTTTTCCCAACTGGCAAAAATTATTTTTTTGGGCGATGTTTGCAATCGAAAGGTAAAGCCCAGCTAATTACGGGTGTGTGTGTGTGGTCTCGCGTATGTGTTGTCTCGCGTATCTGTGTCGTATTTGTGGCATATTTGTGTCATATTTGTAGCGTATATGCGTCGTATTTGTGGTCGCGTTTCAGGACGTGCCTGGGACGCATGAAACGCGCGGTGGTGGAAGAGTGTGTGGGGGGCAGGCTCAAACTGCGTTACGTCAGCAACGTCAAGGTACACCACACCTGCTCCCAACCACGCCCGTCTAAAACTAATTCGCCCTAATACGGCTTTAGCAGCAGTTCAATGAAATAATTTGGTTCTACTCCGCCCACTGCTTCGTACAATATTTCGCACTGATTGCCTGTGGCGTCACAAATAGCAACAAATTTTATTTTTTGATTATTTTTACTGTCTTCATTTCTTTTTTGTTTGTGACCTGTTCCATGTTTAGTTAATAAATACGCACCAGCAGGTCTTGTGTGATAGGCTGGCTCGGCTGCAGATTTGATCACGTCGCTGTGCGTATATTGTAGAGTCTGGGCGCAGACTACTTCTGGTGTCACAGCCTCTCTAGTCTGCTTCACTACGTCGGCTGGTCGGAGCTCGTCGGCCATCCACTCACTGCCAAGCGCGGTACCAATGTAGCGCCGTTTTATAAACTATTTGCTTATTAGGGCCAGGCAACAGCCTCTGTATAAATAATTGATACAGCGTGTGAGGTACCAGTCTGCTTCCTCTTGTAACGATCGATGTATAATCATCATGATTTTGATTGGTTTTAAAAATTATATTTTTCAGATCAAATAGCTACTTTAATTTTTCGAATTCAAAGCTCCACATCACATTAAAAGATTTAGCGTTGTGTTTGGTGAAGCGTTGTGGCCGAGTTTTGAAGTGTTGTGGCCGAGTTTTGAAGCGTTGTGGCCGAGTGGTCTAAGTCGCGGACTTCGGATTGTGAGTGTGGCAGAGAGTCGGTTTGATTCAAGGCCGCTGCAAAAGATTTTGAGTCACTTTGTGCACCCTTGGCAAAGGTGCTTAATTTCGTCAGCTCTGCAAATAACCATCCATTAGCATGGAGTGCAGTAGAGAAGTTGAAGAAGTTGAAGACTTATCAAAATTCATTTATTATATCTCAAGGTTAAGTTGAGTACGTATTGCCTTGAAGCAATTTGTCACAATATCCTCCATGCACATAATGATATAATGGGTTTAGAGTCTGTTTTGGTGTCCAAGGATGTTATCGGCGACCAGTACTAGTGAACAGTAGTGTTGCGCATGGTGGAGGGTGGTCGCAAGTGACATTTTTGGTCGATGAAACTGACGTTAAATGCGCTGAAACTGTTGTTGTTTGCAGAGTACAAGTCGTCGTCGCTGCAGAAGGCTCGCACTGGCGCATATGAGGAGATGGATGCGCGCGAGGATATGTTCACCAGGGTCTGGGCTCTTGCTCCTGCTCTTGCTCACGTTACTCTTGTTTCTGCTTTTGCTCACTTCACTCTTGTTTCTGCTCTTACTCACTTCACTCTTGTTTCTGCTCTTTATTACTGTAATCGTGTTTCTCTTCTTGTTTCCTTCACTCTTGTTTCTACTTGCGCCGACTCTACTCTTGCTTCTCTTCTTGTTTGCTGCGTTCTTGTTTCAGTTCTTGTGTTTACCTTTTTTTTGTTTCTCAGTGAGGAGAATAAAAATAAATTTTTACTATAATAGAAAACAAATTTATTGTCTTTTAATATTTTTTTTATTTCTCCCCCCCCGCACAGATGCCGGAGCCCCCCCCGGGGGTGAAGGAGGACGGCTGGGGGTTCAGGGAGGGGATGAAGCTCGAGGCCGTTGACCCCCTCAACCTGAGCACCATCGCCGTGGCAACCGTGCGCCGCGTCCTCAAGTGCGGCTACATCCTCATATCCATCGACGAGTCACCAGGGGTCAGGGGCGGGCAGGGGGCGGGGGCGGGGCAGGGGGCGGCCGGGGGGCATGTGAGTGAGGCGCAGCTGGTGTGTCATCATGCCTCGTCGCCCTACTTGTTCCCGGCAGGGTTCTGCGAGCGCAACGACATCGAGCTCTCTGCCCCGGGTGAGTGCGTCCTCTCGGATAAAGGTGAAATTTTTCCATCGAATGTTTGACTTGTTTAGAAAAGTTTCATAACTTTTCAATAAAAGAAGATTTCTTCTTGGAAATTTGGAAAAGTATCGCGACTCTGCTAGGGGTGCCTTTTTTATGACTCCTCTGTGGATGATTGGACCTTCATCTTGTTCCTGACTAGAGGTCTATGAAGGCATCGATCTGTGTTCCTAGAAATAAAATGTATAATGCGATCATAGAGATTTGACTGGTGCATGAAAGCCCTGCCCCAACTCTTTCTAGGTCGAGTCGTGCATTCTGATTGGTGCTAGGTCCGACGCTGGACTCGCAAGGGGTTGTGACCCGACCCGCTTTGGGTCGGAGCAGTGGGAGGTTCCGGTGGAAGGAGTATCTGGCGGAGACTACGGCTGTGGCTGCCCCCGAGTCTCTCTTCTCATCCTGCTGCGTGTCTGTGAGTCTGTTTGTTTGTCCTGCTGCATGTCTCTTCTCATCCTGCTGCGTGTCTGTGAGTCTATTTGTCCTGCTCTGCTTCTGTGAGTCTGTTTACTTGTCCTGCTAAGTAGTTATTCAGTTTTGGCGCACCCTGTACAACAGTTTTGGCGCACCCTGTACAACAGTTTTGGCGCATCCTGTACAACAGTTTTGGCGCACCCTGTCCAGGAGGTGGAGGACCACGGGTTCAGGGTGGGCATGTCGCTGGAGATGGCCGACCTCATGGAGCCGCGCCTCGTGTGTGGCGCGCGGGTCACGCGCGTCATCGGGAGACTGCTCAGGATCCAGTTTGACGGGTGGGTCTCTGCATCGTACTTACGGAGCGTAGCGCTACGCAAATGTTGCGCTTGTATTTTATGAGCAGAGGCGTTAATAATAAGAATAATATTCATAATAAAAGTATACGTCTCAACTTTCGGAGCGCCATATCGTGCTGGACGCCGAAACGGACTCTAAACCCATTATTATTTGTTGCTATTAGTATGAATGAAGCTTGGGTCTGCTCATGTCCACGATTGGTCATTGCATGGCTGCAGAATTGTTTTACTCCGGAGTGACTATGATAGTTGTTGAATGAGGTAGCTAATGAGAAGCATAAGAATGTTATCTGCTGTGTGCAGGTGGGACGAGACCTACGACCAGTGGCTCGACTGTGATAGCCCCGACATCTACCCCTGTGGGTGGGGGGAGTACGTGGGGCACCGTGTCGAAACTGGACCCACGCAGGCTGGTCAGTGGTCCCCGTTGTTAGCACAAATTGGAGTCCGATGGAAAAACATTAGTAAGAGCTGCGTGTTGAAGCGTGAACAAGTGAGATGATACACTTTTGGATGGCCGTATATTCTGCTTTGGATGGCCGTGTGTTCTGCCATTTTGAACCACCCTGTACTGCACAGACCGGCGTGAATCTTAGTATGTGGGGCGCCGTGTCGAGGCTTGACCCACGCAGGTCGGTCAGGAGCCCATGCTAACTTGTTAGCGGTCCAGGTTTGGAATATTTGGATAAATAATAATAGCTGCCGTTTTTGGATGGAACTGATGAAACTGTAGCCAAATTAAATGGCATTTTTAGGCATATCATGTTGAAGCGTTTAAACGGTGAAGTCGTGTTTTTTTGTTCACCATGTATTCAGATTTTTGAAGCACCGTGTACTGTGTACTGCACGGAACACAAGTTAAAGCAGACGCGATGAGAAGTATTGTTTAATAGTGATGGACTGATTCTGACTAGCTGTTTCTGTGTTTGTGTGTACGTGCTGCTCCATGTGTCTATGGCTATTGCTCTATGTGTGGCTATGTAAGCTATGCTTGTGCTAATTAACTGCATTAAATAAATTTAAAGGGTTTTTCATAGTGTTCTTAACAAGTTTACAGGTTTTTTATGTTACAAGCTTTTGCAAGATGGCGTTATTTTTATACTGTTATTTAATGTTATTTTCTATGTGATTATTTAGACCTTTTGAATACTGTCCTAAATACTTTTTTTTTTTTTCCCGTGTCCTTGGTCATAAATACTGTTTTTTTTTCCCTTGTCCTTGGTCATGAATACTGTTTTCCAGTGTACAATAACTAACGAGTTTACATTTTTATTTATTGTACATGCATTTGCAAGATGGCGCAATTTTCAACTTTTGAGGCCTCTTTGTGCAATAACGTGATCTAAATTAGCGAAGAAGGCAATCCGCAACAGCGTGCAGCCAGCGTTGTTGCGCTACAGACGTGAGCGCGCGCGTGGATGTCAAGAAGAAACCGAAGGCCCCGATGTTCAGGGGCACCAAGCGCAGTGAGTGCAGCAACCCTCGTGTTGTTCTACGATCATTTCTACAATGGCTGCTCTCAGTGATCCGTCATTTCCCATTAGTCAGATGTTTTAGTTAAAAAGTGAACCTTGACGAGTTTGTCTGGCATGGCGCTGTTTTGAAGCCTTCTTCGTCATTTTTCTTTACGATGATGCAGCAAAACCAGTGAGATATGAAAATCCTGTGGTTTCTTTGGCTGGCTGGAGTACTATACAACGATGAATAAAATTCTTCAGTCACTCGATTGATGGGTTTAAGAACTTAGTTTAAAAAGTTAATTTTCTTGTTTGAACATGTGTCCTGTAATTTCTGTATTTCTGCCAAAGTCTTGATATTTACTCCGTTGTTTGGAGTGAATGCTTGAAATTGCCGATTTTCCAGAAAATGTTATCATTGGTGGGCTTTCATTGTCTGATTGCAATTTGTTTCTAGATTTTTTTTATTTTACAGATTGAACCTGGTTGACTAAGAGCTGTGTTTGACTGTTTGTTTGCTTTCACTTTTTCTTCCATTTTCACCTTCCATTTTCACTCAACGTTCTTGTTTCCTGTTCGTTCAGGGAAGAGAAACAATCCGTTTGCTTCATTCCGCAGTCCGACCAAGCTCCTCTTCTGCACCAAACCGATGTCGGCCAATCGTGCACCGCCCGGTGGGTCACGTGACACGCCGGCAGCCAATAGCAAGCCTCTGTGTGGGTTGCGTGACCTAGATACGACCATTGAGGCGCGTGGGAGCGGGTCGTGCGATGCTCTGTCTGTGGTCGACGTTAGCGTGTCAGAACAGCTGAGTACCAGCAACGGTGAGGGGGAGGGAGAGGTTACCCCCTGCAGGCTGGGGAACAAAGAATTGGCTTGCAACCCAGAGCTCCCCGGGCGAGTCGTAAGAGGCGACTAAAGAAGGGGGTGCTGTTCTGTGACGGCTCTCCTACACAGAACTGGACTGTATATAGTCTTCGTTACTCACACACGGTCCTAAAAGGAATAAAGATAAAATGGTGGGAGGGAGGGGGGGGAGGAATAGGAGGGGGTGGGGGGGTGGAGAAGGGAAGGGAAGGGCTTGATTGGTGACCACTCCCTTGATTGGTGGGGATGCAGCAAGCCCTGGCCACTTTTTGTCTCACATTGTGCTTTTTTATTTTGGCCAATTAAAATAATTTGAAATTTGGTTAGCTGGCGAGTTGTAGTATTGTTATAGAATTGTTGTGGCTAGTTCTTGTAGCTTTGTAAAAAGCAATCATCAAGAGAGAAAGTTCTCGCTTGATATGCGGATATTTCGACGCTCGACCTTGACTGTATCTTATTAACGACTGGAGAAAAATAGTTAGATATCAGTTATCTTTAAAATAGGTTGTCTGCAGCATAAAATAAATTTTCTGGAGCATGACAAAAAGTCATTTGCAGCATGAAATAAATTGTCCGCAGCATTGGTGCGTGTTGGTATGACGTTTGTTGTTGTGTGTGGCGCGCAGAGGAGATGCCGACCCTGAGTCCTGCGGCGCAGCGAGGGGCGGGCGCAACAACTGGGGGGGAGGGGGGGGTCAGTGGGGGGCAGGGGGGGATCAGTGGGGGAGAGGAGCCCCGCTCCACGACTGACATGCCCGACATTGTCAGTCTTTCCTCCGACTGACCCGACCACGCGTGGACTTGAACACTGGCGAAGTTAGGGGGGTCGTGGGGGCTGTGGCTTCCCCTGTTCAGTGAAAATTATTTTGTTTATGATTTGCATCTATTTTATGATGGACGGAGGACAGATGCCCCCCTTTTTTGAAGATGGCCCCCCCCTGATTTTTTTAAGGATTAAAGGAATTGACGGTGATCTCTCAGTCACGGTGAGACGGAGGGAGGGTGTTTAGTAGTCATCCGATCTTCAGATGTTTTTTGTGAAGAACTGGCCCCCCTGTTAAATATTTTAGAATTGCCGCTGACGTTGACGTACTAATCTGATCTCATGTTAACTCGACTCTGATAATTTTTATGTAGATATCTCATGTGCCTTGTTGACCCGACCCAGATCTACTTGAACTGTGCTTATTTGAACCAATCGTGAGATTTAATTTTTCTATTTCAAGCTAATTTTCAATTTGATTCTTATTCGCTGCGTGCATAATGAGTGTTGATTCTATTAGTGAATATCGTGGTACTATGTGAGAGATACGACATTAATTATTTACAACTGACCGAGTTCAGAACATTTATATGTTGTAATGGTTAAAGGGAAATATATTGTAGAGAGACACCTAGTTATCTTCTTGTTCTTTTGGCGAGTGCTGTAAAGGACGTTTTTGCTACACGTTATTTTGACGGTTTTGCGTCTCAGAAATTTAGCTGTACATAATCGTAACGTTTTAGACGACTGTTCATTATATAAAGCTTCTGCAGTCTATTTTCGCGAGTGTAATTTTTGCAAGTTTTACTGATTCGCGAAATTGGCAAAAATTACGTGCACTCGCAAATTTCATGTTTTACAGCGTTGGTTAGTGTGTTTATTTTTTCAAGCTTTATCATGTATATTGGGTAAGAAAGTATTTTCTAAGATTTAGTTACCATCTGTAAACTGCATTACAAAATTTAGCGCTTGTCGTGAAGCCGAGACGACCAAGAAGAGAATGTTTTTGTTCTTATTTTCACTCGCTAACGTAAAATTAACATAAGAGTATTTCTGGTTTCGCAAGTTACGAATTATTTGAAGGCGCTAAATGGACAGTATTGCCACGTTAGAAGAGAAGAGTGTTTATAATCCGTCTCTGAGCATACTACATTTAAAACTGAGGGCATCCATTTGCCGAACTTTATAGTGTATGGAATTTGATGCAGAAGTTGTATGTGCTTGCAATCATGTTTGAATACTTGGTTCGATGGTTTCATAATATACAGGAGAGGATGTTTAAATGAATATGCGCTTTATTGATCGATTAATTATTATTTCCGAGATACCTATTTCTTGCTTAGTGCTGGTTTTTTAAGAAGTTCCGTAATAAGTTTCTTAAACTCACCAAATAACCGACTGAAGTTTAATTCGTATAAATTATTCTGTTGTAATATGCGTTTCTTTTATTTTTGCATTTATAATTCAGATTTTTTGCTGAAATTTAAATTCTTGTTCAATAAATAACTCATGAGGATGATCCATGTCAACATGTTATTTTGTGCTTCAAAGTTATCCGCCTCAAGAAATTTGTCTAATGAGGGAATGAATTATTTTGAAATAATATATTAATCTTATTTTAGTGTGAAATAATACAACTAAATAGAATAAGATAAGTTATTAAGTATTAGGTAAAATTAATTTGGCATTAATACGTAAGCCTATGAAGTCCTAAAAAGCACAAAGAAATAAAATTAATAAAGTTATCAAATATTCGGTATAAATATATCCATCTTATATTAATCGGAAAAAACAAAACAAAATAAAATATGTAAAGTTATCTAATATAACTTCAACATTTGTGCACGAATATATTAATCTAATTATAATCAGAAAATACACAAAGAAATAAAATAAGTAGCCAAGTTATTAAAATTTTTATGTAAGGTTATTTTTGCATTTGAATATTTGACTTATTTTGTCATAAAAGCACTACAAAATAGAAGAAGTGAAGTAATCAAATATTTGATTACGTTATTTGCGCATACTAATCTAATATTAATCATAAGAGCGCGACAAAATAAAACGTTATCAAAAATTTGACTCAAAAATCGTTTCGTTTTTTGGCAACTTTCATCAAACAGACCGTTCTTGTTTATTAAAACTTTATTTTACTTTTTCTGCTCTAACGTTCTCTTCTTTTAGCGCAATAGAACATCTAGACAAATACTCAAGCAGTTGAATCATAAAAATTTAATATTACAAAACTAGAAGCAATATAGAAATGTAGAAGTAATGTATAAAAAAAAAACTTCAAGTTTACACAGATGTATGTTTATAACTCGTTTATAAGTTGCAACTCATAAGTAGGCTAACCTTAAGTTAACAGACGTACAAACTTGTCCTACAAAATATACGTGGCGGGGGCTGCTTTCAATACATCGACATGGCGAAGTGATGCGACTATTTTGCTTGTACCGCCGCGAGTTGATTATCGTGATAACTGCTCACCACCACAAGATTATACAAGCGCGAATGCAATGAAACCATACATCATCTACGGCAAAACGGAAAATACACACGATAGCAGGGCTATATAGTATTAGCAATACAAGAACGAATAGCACTCAAATGCAAGTACAATGCGAGTCACAATACAAATAAAAACCTCAACATACGAACATAGAAAGTTCTAGCAAGCCGCATCAAGTCAGCAAAGGGCAGATTGTAGAATTAAGAACAAATATCTTACTGACGCCGGGCACAACTTGCTCACAAAACTATTTTCAACTTCAACGTTTCTACTGCACTCCACCCTATTGGATGATTGTTTGCAGGGCTGACGAAATTAAGCATCTTTGCCAAGGGTGCACCAAGTGACTCGATATCTTTTTGCCGCGACCGGGGTTCAAACCGACTCTCTGCCACACTCGCAATCCAAAGTCCGCGACTTAGACCGCTCGGCCACAACGCTTCGCCATTTAAAAATATACTTGGATTGACGACTGAAATGATAATTAGTGTATTGAAATTTTTACATGCAAGTAATCTTTCTGAATTTTGTGAATCGGTAAAACTCGTAAAAATCCCATGAACGAAGATAAAGCTGCAGACTGCGCAGAAGCTACACAGAGGCGAACAGTCCTCAAAACATAAACATTAAGCGCAGCAAAATTTCTGAGAGGCAAAACCGTGAAAATAACACGCAGCAAAAATGTCATCTGTAACAGTATTTCACAAAGTTCTGTTACTTGCTTAAACGATACAGGCTCACGACGATATAGAAAGAAGTTAAATTTGTCTTTCAGAACAAAATTTTGATAATAGAAAAATTTCAGCTGAAAACTAGATTGAAAGTGAAAACGACTGCCTTAGTGATATATGTAGAATGTCAAAATATATTTTTTATAATCGGCTAAATGAACAAAAATTCAAAAACGATCCTCAATATTTTTCACATAAACACAATCTGTTAGAACTTGCCATCTTACATGTTACAATAGAAATTTTAAAGTTTCTCCAGCCACAGATAATAATTACCATCGCTTAGTCTTCACCGTTCGTAACGGCCTGGCCAATGATATCAGTCAGAATAAGGTCACAATATTCGGTCCAATGAGAGGGCTGATATCAGTCAGAATGTGTCACAGTTGACATCCAATGATATCTGTGAGAATAAGGTCAGAGCTGGCGTTCAATCATATCATTGAACGCCAGCTGTGACCTCAATCTCACTCATTTTATTGGACAATAACTGTTAGAATGATCTCAGTCAGATGAGGTCACAGTTGGTGACCAATGATATCATTGAGAATGAGGTCACAGTTAATGTCCAATGCCACGGTGCCCTTCAGTTCAACAATGTGTCCGTATCTGTAGCATTGGTCTCTGGACCAAGGGGAGGGTCGAGGGTCAAAGCCAGAGTCAGTGGTGACCTCTTCACTACAACTTGACGACTTGATCGAACTCTTGTGTTCACAGTTCGCATGGTTCAACAGCGCAGAGTTGACCTCATTCCCAGGCTCAGAGTAAATTACATTTTCAAGCGCAGGGCTGACCCAATTCTCAGCGTTGTCCAAATTCTCACAGTTGACCTGACTGTCACAGTAAACCCTCCTTTCAGGAACAGATTTAACCTGATTCTGAGAGTTGACCCAACTCTCACTGTTGACCTGATTCTCACACACAGAGCTGACCTCATGCCCAAGCTCAGCGCACCCCAGTTCCCCCCATAGAGCCCCAGACAAGGCCCGGCCCAGACAGGCCAGGTAGCTCGGCCAGAGACACAGCGCAAAGTACTCCTCAGAATTAGCTACATCCGTTCCCTCGCCGTAATCCCTGCCCAGTCTGCGCTTCCACGCCACGGCGCGTGTCAGTGTCACAAAGTAGCGGTGAGTCAGATGGTGCTGCAGGGGAGCGTACTCGAAGATGAGGATCCCCTCTACCAGCACCAGATACGGCAGCTCTGGCGGTTTGACGTTCTTTGCACGATCGTACAGCGACAGGAGCTCTTCTTCGACAGTCTGGGAACAATGACCACTGAGAGCATCCAGATCCTGTCTCATTTCGATGATGCTTCCATCAGCCAAAGCATCAGAACTGCCAAGATCTGCCATTATGTGGGACTTAGACTTGTGAGTGTTGAGTGTGGCAGTGTTCATCAAGGAATGTTCACTGCTGCCATCACTACACTCCGCAATACCTTCACTCTCATTGATACCCTCAGTCTTACGACCATCAGCCAGCGTATTCTTTCCAACAATACTTCTATTCCTCAGCTCTGATTCTTCACTCGCACCCTCGCAACCCTTTCCCAAATAATCCCCTGCCACACCTCCACAGACAGTCATCTCCTTGCTCACACCGCCAACCAATCCGCTGATCTCCAACACACCTCCGCGCTCCTCACTCCCCCCCCTCAGCTCACACAGCAGCCGCTCCAGATCAGCGACCATCCGCTCAAAATCGATCGACTCGATGCATTCCCAGTCGATGCCCCCTGAGTCGGGTCGATGACGGTGGTGGGGGTACTCGTTGGGGTGGTAGTAGTCGTCCATGTGGAGGGTGTAGACCGGGCCGGGGTAACGCACCGCAAGGCACGCGCACAAGGACGTCTTGCCCCCGCCCGTCACCCCCCCCACTCCAACAACAAGCACCGCCCTCATCTAAAAGTTGATTCAAATGCGAATCAAAGGTAAAAAGTTGACCGTTACAAAAATCTTCCGCTAACCACTAATTATATCATCGCAGCTCAGGAGAACCAAAAAGAATTCTTTGGTCAATTTGTATCCAGTCATCCGGGTACAACCTTCAGCTCCAAGAGTTTATTTGCCCCTACCCTGAGAGCTTAACTAATCCAAGATTTTCGCTTCAAAGTTGTATGAATTTCTGCGAGAAAATTCATCCAATATTCCTGCTGCCACTCCTTAAATATTAAAACCAACAAAATTTTCCTTTTACTCACTTCAGAGTTACATTCCTACACCGTTCGTCAAATAATTCTGCTACTGCCCAACTTATCGTCGGTATCCGAGTCCTCAAACTCGTCGTCCACCCCCACGTCGCTAGGGGCGCTGCCGCCAGGGTTCAGCTGATTGATTCGTTCCAGAAACGAATTGAGCAACCGCTTGTTAAGGTGATCTGTCTGAGACGGCTCTCGAGGCTGCTGCCCCCCCTCCTCCCCCAACCCCTGCACTCTCAATAACTGTTCCGCCCCCTGCCCCTCTATGTCTTGCTGTGAGGCCCCCGCCCCTTGCTGGTTTAACTCCAGGCGTGGTTCGTATGCGATGGAGCTCTCTTCCATCGGCTCGTGTCCGGATCCGTTTAGTAATGACGGGGGAGAGGCGGAACTCTGCTCGGACTGACTCACAGCTTCGTCAGCGATGTGTTGTTGTTGCTCCTCAGAGGCAGCACCGTCCATACTGTCTGCTGCCGGGTGCGATCTTCACATTCGCGGCCAATTGCGCGCTGTAACGAACAGAAATACATTGTGCCTTCCAACTAATTTGATACAAACTTCTTACTTCATACACTTCTGACAAATGCGAAAAACCGGGCCGTTGTTCTGCAGATCTTTGTCCCATCTCTCCAAGCTAACGAAACTAGATCCCTGAGAGTTCATAGTACACAAAATACAGTATAGTATCATAGTACATAGTACACAAAGAAATAGACCATAGTGCAGAACTGAAGTGCAGAGACTTTCAACAATAATTGTAATCTGTAAATCAAACGGACGTTACTCGACTATAGCAATCGTACGAATAAGGGTTAAACACACTCAGGGCACTCACTAAATGCTTAACCTTGTCTGAAAGCAGTCCTGAAGAGGAAAAATTGAATTTATTATTTATTTCTGATTTTTTTTCCAAAAATGGATAAAATGCCACGTGATCTAAATGCGAAAACCAGTGTGACCAGATTTTTAAGCATAAGAGGAGATGCAGAATACTGATGTGTGGCAATAGTGATAATTATTGAGCTACGTACTTCTGCACAAAAAATGATACAATTATTCGTTGAATACACCCCTTTCACTGCTGGTAACCCCCCCCCCTCCCCCATCAATGGAGGAGGCGTCATTTTAACATAGTGAACTAAAACAATTATTGAATATATTAGAATATTATTTCATGAGCAAAAATGTTACGATGTAGCCCATTTTAAAAAATCGCCCCCCCCATTTTCTGAATGCTAGAAATATGTTCAACTATAATACATGTAATAGCCGTAGACATATAAGTCCAGCCCTGATAAAGCACGTACGCGTAGCACTACGCCTGCGCATTCTAAAACCGTAGTGTGACAGCTCAGCTTAAAAAACAGCGTCCACCAACTCTACTATTGTCGATTTTCACGCGTACGTAGGTAGGCTATACCAATCCGTTAAAATATAGGCGTACTATAATGGAGAAAACCTTGAGTCAATCCTGACCATCGAGCCACTAGAAAATCAAAACACACAAGTTCAGAAAGTCATAAATCAAAAAGTTGAACTTGAAACTAGGGAGGCTACCCTTTAAACTTTCTAAAATCCAACATAACCAACAAAAGAACTATTTCAATGATTTTAAGGCACACAAAGACACAAATAGCTTAATAAGTCTAACTGGATCATTTAGTTTTTTAGTCACGAGGATACCATGCAACGTTCCTTCTTAAACATCTACGAAAGAACTAGTTTTGGTCACAAGAGTTACCTTTAGACTACTTTGTCCACAATAAAGCTCCTGTAGCATCAAAAGTGCTACTTCTGGTCACACTGATTTCCGCTTCAACCATTGACTTCAACTACAAATTTTCAAGTTGATTGAGCAAAAAACTAAGTTATTACTTGCGAAAAATGCAGCACCAAACTTGTCAGTATTGGACCGTTATTTACCAGGCTACTTACTTAACTCTTTCGTCCATAAACCAAGGCAAGTCAATTTTCAAAGAGGATATCAATATTAAATAGGTACTCAGTTTTGAATCATTATTGGACATTGAAGCCCCTACCAACTGGAACATTGACTCAATTCTGAAGTAGAATATAATAACATAAAATGTAACGATAATTATAGTCTTAACTTTCCAACAACGTAAATAATATTAAATTCCAATTCAAATAGAAGCACATCTCACATCAAAACCATACGTCTGAGAATGGAATAAGAGAGGATATCTAAACGGCTTATCAAAGCGGATTTATTTCACGAATCCTCTCTAACTGATCATTCTAATGTAGGTCATTGAAGGGTCAAAATCTTAACGCTTTCTAGCGATATCCTGCTACCATGAATTCATCGGTTGAAATCGCAGTGTCCAGTAGGCTTAACTGTCATTGCAGCTTCTTGCATCTATTGCGTTTGACCTCAATCTTTGACCCAGATGTCTGATTCAGATCTCTGGCCTGTATCTTTAATGTTGACCTTTGACCTAAATACTTGACCCAAATCTTGACCTAGATCTCTGACCTAGACCTTTGACCTAGATCTTTCTCTCGACCGCCGATGCGACGCCTAACTGACGACAATGTAGACGAGCTGAGCCCCGAGAATCACAGGTGCCGCGCCCCCGCAGAGCTCGACGGAGTTGTTGGCGATGTCTACACGCAGCTCCAGGGAGGGATCAAGGGGTGAGGTGAGGGAGGGGGGGCCGTCAAGAGTCGGGATGCTCCGGGGCCCCATCAGGGGGTCTGTGTACCGGGCAAGACGCACCTTGGCTGCATCTGAGGCTGTGAGACATTGGCGATACGTTTATGCATCGAAGTCCAAACACATGTACAGTGCTTAGAGTCCATGCTTAGAGTCCATATATACAGTGCTTAGGGTGGATTCTATAGACGCACCTTTACGCCCGGCTAAGCAAAGTTCTTGCCAAGAAACAGATTTTAACGGCAGCCCTTCACTGCTGTTCGAATAAACTCGCTATAATATCTATCACTAAGAAATGAAATAAAAATTTCCACAAGAAATGAGGTTAATTTGCATTCAGTTTACACAGAAAGTTATTTTGATCGAAAATTATGACGTCATCTTAATTTAATGATATCGTATGTCAATTCACATGGACTAAACAAAGAGTTATTTTGAATGGCAGTTAAGAGCTGCCGTGAAATTGTCTCCCAAGCTAAGGTAAAGGTAAAGTTGGGAATAAAGGAACGACTATAAAATCAACTCTTAGAGTTTACAATACTGTAATACATAAATTTTTTGCACGTATGTTATTTAATTTAGCGAATCGGTAAAATTCGCTAAAACTTCAAGCGTGAACATAAAGTCACTGAAGCTGTATATAATGGGCAGTCCTCAAAAACGTGAAAATAAAGTACAGCAAAATTTCAGTGAGGCAAAACCGCAACACGCAGAAAAAATTTCATAACTTACAGTATAATATGATACAAAATAATCGTGTTTGTTCAAGCCAAATAGAATGGAAACAATTGATCAAGCAGCAGAGCGCTGGGTAAAGTGACGCACCCTTCACGTGTCGGCTGGTGCGCGCCAGACGCGCGATCAGCCGCGCCACGGTGTCCCCCACGTACACAGGCACGCCCAGTGCGAACAGACCGCTGCAGGGCTGAGAGTTGACCAGAGTTAGTGTCACCGCTGGCTGCAACAAGAGAAATATACAAGTTGGTAAGCAAAAACCTTCCGATTGATAAATAAGCTGGCCCGAGGGTTGACCAGAGTTAGCGTTACCGTCGGCTGCAATGAGAGTGCTCTCCATGTGTCGTTACTCTAGGCCTAGGTAATACTCTCCATGTGTCGTTACTCTAGGCCTAGGTAATACTCTCCA
>JAQIWG010002366.1:0-20627 GCA_034695025.1 Chamaedrilus cognettii | reverse complement strand
TATGCTTAATTAATCAAAGCTATGGCTTATGCTTAATTAATCAAAGCTATGGCTTATGCTTAATTAATCAAAGCTATGGCTTATGCTTAATTAATCAAAGCTATAGCTTATGCTAAATTAATCAAAGCTGTAGATTATGTTTAATTAATCAAAGCTATAGCTTATGCTTAATGAATCAGGCTATAGCTTATGCTTATTTAATCAAAGCTATAGCCTAAGCTTGCTGTGTGCAGCTCTGATGAGCGGCGACCCTCACGTCAGTTCTACGGACGACCTTCGGTACACGTTCAATGGTATCGGAGAGTATACGCTGGTGACGACCCAGGATGGCTCCTACACGCTGCAGTGTCGCACAAGTCAGATGCTGACCAGCGCGGGCTCGCCCGTCAACGCGTCCGTCTACACGGCCTTCGCCGCGCAGCAGAGCGGCGCGTCACGCGTCGAAGTGGACCTTAACGCGAGCGGCACAGGTGGGAAGCAGGCTTGAGGCTCTACTGGGGATGTAGTGGAGGCTACAGCTAGGGCGGTAGTGATGGACAGCTGCTAGTGGAAGGTGGGCTTGATATAATCCCACCTTCCTATATAATAATAATGATAATGTACCTGTCAACTTGTAGAGCGCTATGTCGCGATATCAATCGCTTCTAGGGCGCTTTCAGAGTTCAACAGCCAGGCTCGGGTGTACAGCGCCAATCTCAGTGTCTTGTAATGCCGGCTGTGTGTGGTGCAGGCATAGTGTTCTACATTGACGGAGTGGTGCAAACTACAACGAGCCAGGCTCAGGTCTACAGCGCCAATCTCTACATCTCTGCCAGCAACACCGAAATCAACGTCACATTCCCAGCCGGTCAGTATCTGATAATGGCTCTATTTCTTTCTTCTCTCTACTTACACAAGCAAGGCCAATAAAAGCACTCCTGTGCCACTTGGAAACCAACCTCAAAAATTAGTTTCCGATGCTATCCCTATTTCACTGGACTGCTTCAACTAAGAGTATCATTTTTAGATTTTGTTGACACATATTTGTACTGTTTTTTATATTTAACAGTTTATTTATTTGTTTAGAAAATTAGAATTGAAACTAAAGACTAAAAAATGCCGCTATCGTGGCCCTACACAAATCAGCTGTGTGTGGCAGGCTGGACCCTGACGGTGACGGTGGGAGTGCGCAGTCTCAACATCATCCAGACCGCCCCTGCGACCGTCGCCTGGGGGCAGACCAGGGGGCTGCTCGGGGTCTACAACGGTGATCCCTCTGATGACCTCACCGCCCCCGACGGGACGGTCCTCCCCCCCAACTCCTCCATCGAGGCCATTCACTACGCATTTGGACTCAAATGTGAGTCCGTGTTTGATTCTTAACACCCCCTCCCCCATCTTTCTTTGTTTTTGTTTTTTGTACTTTAGGGACCGTGTGTAGCACACAAGGGCTATACAGTCCGGTTCTATGCAAGAGAGCCAGCACAGAACCGCTCTCCCTTCCTTTTTTTGTTTAGTCGCCTCTTACGACTCGCCTGGAGAGCTCTGGGCTGCAAATCAATTCTTTGTTCCCTGACCTGCAGGGGTAGCCCCCACCTTTCATGCATGCATTTCTTTGAAAGCTCAAGGAGGCAATCTTGCTTTTTGCTACTTTACAATCAAGACAAGAAAGTCAAACAAAGAAAAAAATCAAGCTATTATTAAATGAGAAAATGTCAATGCATCGTAAGTAATGCTAATAGTATGACGAATTGTAGTTGATGAGAAGTTGAGAGTGACGAGCTGAGTTTGTTTCAAGATTTGACAAATGCAAAATCTTGAGATTAATGTCCTTCTTCAAATATCTTTCTTCGACACATCAGAGATATGCAGGATAGGTTTATAGAAATTAAAACAAATTTTTATTTCACTTCATCTATTTCCTCTCTGAAACATTTCCTCGCTAATTTTCTTTCCTTCGATTCGCTCAATATAAATTTTATAATATTTTATTTTTAAAATTATTTCTATTTTTATCAATAATTATATTCATTCATTTGTTTACCGAATGACCAGAACGGCATAATTTTTACTCGATATTTAAATCGTTCGTTGCCCACGCTCGTCACAGGGCAGATCGCCGCCAGCGCTAGTCTGTTTACTTACCCCGCCGGCAAGACTGCGGCAGACTACGTCAACGCTGCCTTCCTGCCCGCTTTCTCCCCGCCCTGCGTCACCGCGGCGGACAACCAGACCGCGTTTCAGATCTGCGGCACAGAGTTTGACTGCATATACGACTACTGTGTCACCAAGGATCCTGCCGTCGCAATAGCTACACTGAATGCTGAGAACGCCTACTACGCTAACAGAGCAATTCTTAGTGAGTCATTCTCGCGATATTCTATTAATGAATGGCAATTGATTAAACAATCACTGATGTGTGCAGTGATGCATATATTATCTAGAGGCGTACGGAGTAGAGGGAGAGCTAGGATCTAAAATGCGATTCAAATTACAATTAAAATTCAATAAATTTAAATATTTATGCGCGCATTGCGGTGTAAAATAAAAACAGTCAAGCTATAAAGCTTACCTACTACGAGTCCACGTTACGCAAGGACGCTAACACTCTTCCTGGATAGGAGGTCTGGAGCGTCCCAAAACAAAATGATAAGCAACAGCGATATCAACGCTACATACCTGCATTGTAAAAACAGTGTTAGATTAGTGTCATAAGAAAAGTTGTCCTTCCGTTATGCGTTTTTTTTAAAGCATCGTTGAGGAGTTCAGAAGTGATTAGTAGTATGATTTAAGTCTAGAATTGTTCAAAGCATATGTTTAATGTAACATTGCTGTTTGAAGAGAGTTCTTCCTCCTGGATATTTGGCTGGCTTTCTACAGTTTAACATCTATATTCAACGATTAACATCTATATTCAACGAGTGTGGACCTGTTTTGTAGATTCTGATCTGTAGATTGTTGTGTGTTAGCTATAGAACCCAGGCACTGATGTTATTTTGATTTATACGCATACGTACGTATATATAATGTATATATATGTAACTTATACGTACGTAAGTATAATCTTGTTTCTTCTCTCGGAGCGAACATCTTCTTCAAGCTGGCAGAAACATTTTCTTCATGCTCAGCATTCAGTAGCGAGTGTTCATTTATATGTAGATCTATTCTTCGCATCACAAGAAACAAACAGTACAATCGCAACAACAAAAATAATTAAGAACATCGACTATTGCACAGAATGTTTAAAAATAGTGCTCTGATGAGTTACTGTCATAGACTTTTCTTATACTCTTAACAACAATATAATTACAATTATAATAAGCAATATCATCAATGAATATAATTATAGTGATTTGCGCCCTGTTTCCACTGCCGCAGTGAGCCTCGGGCCCAAGCTGACGATACGGGGCCAGACGCCCGGAGTGGGCGGGGTCTACACGATCGACGCGACCATCGGCCAGCAAGTCTCTCTCATTCTCGACGCCGCCAGCCTTCAGGTCACTCGCTCGGACACTTCTCTCTTTTTTTGATTCTTTTTTTGCTTTGCTGCCTTAGTGAACCTGATAATAATAAGTGGCTGTTAGCTTTTTTATTTAAATTGCAACGATTTCATTCGATTTTCTCTTCTTCGCGCTTACCAGTTAAGGATTTCAATCCATCAATGTTAGACCGTTTATGATTGATAACTTACTCATTCATCTCGTGTTAGTTTTGCCAGGAAATTAAGCTCGCTTATTCATGAAATATAAAAAAAAAATTATGTGGAAGGTGATATGAGCATGCCTAAATGAGTATGAACATAAGTTTCAACCTTTCCACATCCTTCTTTTTCTCGCTATTTTTGTGATTTATGGCAACGGATAGAGTGATGATGAATCGATTATCTTCTGTAAGCCAGGCAAACAAAAGAATTGTCTTGCAACCCAGAGCTCCTCGGGCGAGCCATAGAAAGTGACTAAAGAAGTGGGAGCGGTCTGTGCATGGTGCTTCCGCACGGACTGTACTGTAATGGTCTTCGTTACTACGCACGGTCCTTAAACTACAACCCTACAATGGTGATACAAATTTTTTTAATCCCTGCAAACCGCGAAAAAGCAGCAGGTGATTGCAGTCCAGAATTTCTTTGGTGTCCTGTAAGAAGCGATTAAGGAAGGGGAGCGAATATTTGCTTGGTTCCAAGTCGCTGAACGGAACACTGATAGTCTTTGTTACAACATGCTGTCCCCAAATCTTGCTATCATTATAGACTGCAATAGTGGATAACTCGTGCTGTATTGTTAATGCAAGCTATTTTATGCAACAATAAACTTGAAAGAGCAAAACAAGGTTGATGACGTGGCACGTGCCATGTGATGTGGAAAAAATGTGGCATGTATGTATACTGCATCTGTAACGCACCAAATATATGTCATGCAAACGGAGATGGAAAAACATCATTAGGTTGAATCGTAAGTGAGGGAGAAGTGCCGCGGACTAAATATTTCTTCTTGTACCGACAGGCGGTGACCATCAACATTGAGATGGTGGGGAACGTGTCGGGGGAGGCGTACGCCACCCTAACCCCCCTCGTAGTCACCCAGAACGCAGTCAGCTACACCTTCACCTGGACCCCAACCAGCCTATATCCTGTGGACGTCAGGTAGGATGTAGGTCACGCTTGGATGGGCATGGCCTTACTCAGTCAATATGAGCATGATAATTATTTCAATACTATTATTATATAATAGTATTGGTTCCAACTTAAAAAAGAAGAAGTATGCCGTAGCTACATCAAAAATCTTTAAATCGTCGCTGTTTGTTTCCTTAATCTGAGTTCTTCTTGCATTAATTTTTTTCGTGGCAAACATGGCGGCAAAGTAATTATAAAATTTGCGCTTCTTCTTTTTCAACGACAGATATTAATTATAAGAGAAGCAGGCAGCCTACCGTTGGCTGCATCACGTAGACTGCGTCGCGTAATATTTGATTTAGCGTCTGTTTCAACGTGATTAACAGCGTCATGGTGACCTCCCTTTGCGTGGCAAACATCAGTTTTATTGACAGAAGTACAAGACAGTGTGGAATAGCAGGGTCAAATTTTTCCGTGTGTCCGTCTGGGAAAAAATGAGTTAATGGCGAAACAAGTGCATTTTTCATACGCTCAGTAAGTTATGTTTGGATTGATTTTGGTGCATATTAAAGAGAATGTGAAAAGAATGTGTAGTATAGTTTGCTGTCCTGGTGTACTTTTAGTTTCATCGCCGTCGACTCGAGTGGCGCCATCTCGTCGAGGGTGCAGGCGCTAGTCGTCATCTGCACGGGCTGCAGCAGCCAGGGTGCGTGTCTGTTTGACAACTCTGCACCAATCAACGACGGCTCCGCCTACCGCCAGGCCGCCTGCACGTGTGACGTTGGCTACACAGGTGCGAGAAAACCTTCTACTAACGTTGCAAGTACTGTGGTTTTTTGAGGTTTTTTTTGATGCCACGACTCAATAAGGGCGGATAAATCAAAATATAATTCAGTAACTGCGTGTAATTGATTTACGCATCTGGTTAGTGCAGTAGTTTGTGGGTCATTAATAATTAATGATATGTTATTGTACTAGCATCATATCATACTAACATGTGCCAATTTATTCCTATGAAGTCCACTACCATGTTCATAATTGTACTGGTATCTGGTGGTATCCATGCATCTAAGTCTATCATCAATGTATCTATGTATTTGACCCACTTAACTGCATATGTGCATGTTTCATTTTTATCTGCGTGCATGTTCCAGGCGCAGACTGCGCGCAGGACTTTGACGGCTGCGCGGCGCTGCCGTGCGGCGCATCCAATCAGGCGGCGTGCCTCGATCTGACCCCGCCCCAGCAGGCCGCCACTGGCCTGGCCTTCAGCTGCAGCTCCTGCGCGCCGGGCTTCTACACACAGCAGTGCATCGGTGAGTGAAGGACACGGGGCAAGTTCAGCGTCTATCCTCACACTCCCTGGCGAAGAACTATCGTATTTGGAACGTGTGACATCGAATGCATTATGATAAATTATAACAGCAAAAATAATGAGAAAAAAACAACTGTGCAAACAGTTTTGTACAGCAGCATAGAATTTCAACGTTGCTATCAATCTGTTAAGATTTGCAAATCGATAATAATAATAATTATGCTAGCTAGCTTCTACAGCGTCAGGTCGCGACCTTACATAATAACTACAGGCATTATATCGACAAACTCTGATTGGTTATTATGATGAAGAGATCTGATGTGCATGTATGTGCATGTATGTGCATGTATGTGCCTGTATGTGCCTGTATGTGCATGTGTGTGCATGTATGTGCCTGTATGTGCCTGTATGTGCATGTATGTGCCTGTATGTACAGACATCAACGAGTGCACGCAGCCAGGGGTGAAGGCTGCCTGTCAGATCTGCATCAATGTCATCGGCAGCTACTTGTGCGAATGCAAGACAGGATATAGACTGACAGCAAACGGGCTCAACTGTACAGGTAAGGCTGTCACTCAATCCTCGCAGTGTGTACATTGTATACTGGCTCTTTGCGCTGTTTATACCGAAAGCCAACTGGCTCAACTGCATCAGTAAGGCTTTTGCTCTGTTCTGGCAGACTGGCAATGTGTATATTGTATACTGGCTCTTTTATAAAGTACAGACTGCAAGCTACCAGACTCAAATGTTAAAGAGCATACCTTTTTAGGAATAAAAAATGTTTTAAAATTAATTTTCATTATAAGATCAATATTAATTAAACACTTCAACTATCCTCACCTTATGTATTTTACGTACGTTATGTTTTTTATGGTTGCTCCTTACGCGGAGGAGATAAAAAAAAGAAAATACATATGATATGTTGTACCTGACAGCGAGTGTGTGATGTGTGCGCAGACATTGATGAGTGCGCGGAGGAGACGGACTCTTGCACACAGGCCTGCACCAACACCATCGGGTCGTACAGCTGCAGCTGCTACCCGGGCTACTCGGGATCCTCGTGCGCCCCAGGTCTGACCCTGCTCCACGGAATTGTGGCATTGGTCGTGGATTTACTGTTCTTATCTTCATCTGACTTATATTGCTGTGCAGTAGTCTTTCTCTTTATGTTATGTTTAACCTCGCAACTTGACATTCTGCCGTCATTTATGTCATGCATGTGTATGTGTACTGAAGTTGCAAATGTTATTTGATTTTAATTTTTTTAGTGTAGCATCTTTTTATTTTCTTTTTTTATCTAAGCATTTGGAGCAGCAGCTTCAGTCGGAATAGTTTTTATGACTTTTCACATTCGCTCCGATCAGTTTAATTTTTATTTTGTGTGTTTGGAGGGGGGGGGAGGGGCGGGGGCAAGACAGCGTTGCAATTTGAACTTATGCAGCAGTAGGCCTCAATTGCATTTGCAAGTCTGTAGTTTTTATCATGCATGTTTTTATGCAATCACGCTCATGCAATCTTCATTCTATTGTGACGTCTGCAGCTCACCGTATTTAGTTTTTTTCATACGGTCTCATGCAGTCTTTATCATGCATGCGATCACTGTTTGACGCAACGTTGTGTTAGTCGGTAACGCTCGTACTGATACAACACAGCCAGATACTAGATGTCGCTGTGGCTGTTTGCAGTGACGCCGTGCGGATCGAACCAGTGTTCTTACAAGTGCGCGGTGGTCGGGGGCAAGCCGACCTGCTCCTGTTCGCAAGGGTTCAGCCTCGCCGCTGACGGGGTCTCCTGCCAAGGTCAGACACCGGTCTTCTATATGTGTCACTTATCAGCGTCTTGGATTTGAATAGATTGTTGAAATAGGCTAAATTAATCGAGTCATAGGTCTGTCTACTTATTTCAGTTGTTTTACTTTCAGGCGTTGATTGTGTAGTTTAAATAAAACTTCAAGTTGTTGATGAAACATGACCACTTACTACCGTAAGTTTATATTTAGGGACCTGGTGCCTGTTACTCAAAACTTCCGCAAATTTAAGCCTAAACTTAATCCTAAAACGGATTTTTTGAAATTTAATCCAACCGCAGACCGCCATGACGTCATCGTTCAGTTTATTGCGCGTGGCGTCGTGACGGTGCGGAGTTTAAAATAACAAACGCTAAAATTTGACTAAGATTTTCTTACGAACTTCTTAAGACTAAAATTCGCGTAAGATATTTTGAATAACAGGCCCCTGGTCGGCTGCTCTTAAAGTGATTAATTTTAATAATGCTTGCTAATGCCGGCATGTTTTTACCTCAAGACCGATCGCGTTCTAAACTAACATTGTTGCTGGCTTTAAGTTGTCGTTAGCAAAAGCATGCCTTGTTGAGCTATGAAGAGTTTTGGCCACACAGTAATTACAATTATATAGTTTTTAATGAAAGATGACTGTCATCTTTTTTTCCTACATGCCTAACAATGTCTGCTCTGTCAGAGGAATGTTACTACGACTTATTGCTTTTCAGTTTTAAGCAACAGAACATATAAGATTAAAGATGGATGGAGTGGGCCCATGTTACGGTAGCTGGCGGCCATGTTGTGACGCCCAGATATCAATGAGTGCAGCAGCACGGTGCTCAACAAGTGCAGCGCGCAGTCGTTGTGCAGCAACACTAACGGAGGCTACACCTGCGGCTGCCCATCGGGCAGCAGCATAGGCAGCGACCTGCGCACCTGCCAGCGTGAGTCGGCTGTCCATGCTGTCTATGCTGTCCACCGCTGCTTATGTTGTCCACAAACTTGCTGTTGATGGTTGTTTCTGCTACAGCTGTCCTTGCTGCTAATATTTGTCGTTGCTGTATATGGCTGTCCTTGCTGTCTATGGCTGTCCATCCAGCAGCAGCGTAGGCAGCAATATGCGTATTTGCCAATAGTGTTCTTCTTTTTCTTCTTCTTAATAACTCTGTTACATGGCCGGTATAATATTTGGCATCCTCATACACACATAGACTGCACAGGCACCATTGAGCCTGATAATACTTCTTTCAAATTGTTGACATTTTTGCAAGTTGAATGGCATTTTTTAAAGGTAAAAGGACGTCACAGATGTCCAACCTGTGGTAGCTTGGAAAATTCGAAAGTAAAAACGGAAATGATGATGATGATAAGGTGTACAATGAACATTGGGAGTGTTTGATGACTTTTTTTTGTGGATTACATTGTCTAAAATCCTCGCCTCCCATTGGCCGCCACAGCCTGCTCCGACACGACCTGGGGCCCCAACTGCGCCAACGTGTGCAACTGCGGCGACAACGTGCGTCAGTGCAGCAAGACGACCGGCTGCACGGTGTGCCAGGCCGGCTGGACCGGCACCAACTGCGCGACGGACGTCAATGAGTGCGTGGTGGGCACCGCGCGCTGCGCAGCCAGCGCGTCGTGCGTCAACGTGCCCGGCACCTACCTGTGCCTCTGTGGGGACGGATCGGGAGAGGAGGACTGCTACGGTAGGAGGGGGGGAGAGGAGGTGACTTACTGGGGGTGGTGGTGATGTCATTAGGGGGCTGATAATACCATTGTCCGGCACCTACCTCTGCGTCTGTGGGGACGGGTCCTGCGACAAGGATTGCAGGGGAGGGGGGGGGACAGGGGGTGACTGGAGCTAGCCTTGTGTAGGATTTCAGCTTTCAGCAGTATTCTGACGAGCAATACATGGGGATCTTAGAAATGTGCGGAAAACTTTTGGAAAAATATGATTTTAACGCGCAAAATATGCGGCAATTATTTTTCTGGACTACGGCTACTTCTCAACATCATTCAATTCCAATAAAATCAAATCTGGTTATTTGCCATCTTTAAAATGGCTAATTTTTTGCAATGCGATGTAATTTAGTTGTTGCGGATGGAAGAAAGCCTTTTCAAGCTGCTTTTAATCCTGCGTCGATCTAAGTTGTTGCTCACAAAGTTGTTCCAAACTGTTTTACGTTACAGAGTAAAATATAGTTTTTTGCAGAAATATTTGATTGATGTCAGAATATACGATTTTATGTGGGAAATCGTAAAAGACACTAAATATTTAGAAAATGGAAAAACTCGATATATTGCATAGAAACGCGATCATGTTGTTCTAACATCCTTCGCAGTACATTAAGTAACTAGATTAAAAAGTGCATTTGCTGCTTGTCTTGCAGCTACTACCATCGCCTCAGGAGGAACTACTGGTAAGTCACTTCCATGCTTGGATGTTGGCAATGTTCATAAGTTTAAAATTAATGTGTCATATTTTAAGTGTTAAATGTTTCAGACTTACAAATCTTCTACACTCGTTTAGTACGTCACAAGAATTACATAAGTTACATTCGATAAAAAATTGCATGCGCTCGTAGAATTGATTTCAAACATCCAACATTTGCTAGCACGGAAAAGTGGACGCAAAATATAAATGATGATGCTTGGCGTTTTAGTATTTATTTGTGATATTTTTAAAGGGCCATTTGGGTTGATCACAGTTATCATTCTCCGCATGCAAGTTATTCAAGACTATATACCATAATTCGTTAAACTATCAGCTATAAGATAAAAGATAGAAGCTTCGTTGTGGTGTCGATACATTAATTGAAGTCAAACTCTCAAGTTTCTCTGAACTCTTAAATTCTTCATTACCTGGTCGCAGTGGGCACACCGTGCGCTCAGTGCCAGAACGGAGGACTTTGTGTCAGCAGCGCCGATCAGCAGATCGTCTGCAGGCAAGGCTTTACCTAACTTACCAAATGTAGGTCACCAATTAGCAAATCACAATATGCCAGCGTTTAGCAAACTCAATAAATGTAGGTCATCAATGCGCAAACTGTCATCAGCCAATGAAGGCTTTACCTAACTCATTGAAGGTAGGTCGCCAATGAGAAAACCGCAATATGCCAAGCAAGGTTTTAGCAAACTCATTAAATGTAGGTCACCAATGAGCGGGCTGCAATCAGGCAAGGCAATAAAACTCACTCTCTTGTGAACTCTAGTGGGCCTGTTAGCCTATAGACTGCGCATTGATTGGGCATGGCGCCACTTAAATCTGCATGAAATCAAATCAATTCAGATTAAAAAGGATAAAAATTTAGAAGCCGTAGACATCAAATATTTTCCGTTGAAAAGCTTACAGGTCTCAGAAATATATCCAGTTAAACCGTTCATGCCATTAGTTGATACGAGTCATTTGTGAGCCATGCGATTTAACATAAGGTCATGTTTTCTGAACCAATTCTTCACAATATAATGGCTCGCATGCATAACACATCCCTGTTTTAAATTTTGAATAAATAAAATGCATAATTGTTTTAATATTGCTCAGTGATAATTAGCGCATTGTATTTAAATGAGTATTTGTGCGCGTGTGTAGGTGTGTGACCGGGTACAGCGGCGCGTCGTGCGAGGTTAGCACGACTCAGATCGGTGGAGGTTCTGCGGCTAACATCGGTCTCATCGCCGGTCTGTCCGTGCTGGGAGCCGTGCTGCTGCTAGGCGCAGCTGCGCTCATCTTCTACTTCTGCGTCTATCCACGCATGAAGGCGCAGCGCAAGTACCAGGCGTAAGTCTTAATTTGAGGAGCAGAGTAGAACTGAGTAACCAGTGCTATAAATAGAATGTCTCATATGAATACAGGTTTCGTTGATGATCATTCTAGAGAAAATCTTTGTTGAGAGGTGGAGCAGGCATGTTTAAAATTGACTGTGAGGGTGATGTCTTAAAAGTGGAAGAGAGGTTGAGTGATGAGAGTTGAGGATGAGAGTTGAGTGTTGAGGATAAGAGTTCAGACTTGAGGATGAGAGCTGAGAGCTGAGAGTTGAGGATGAGAGTTGAGGATGAGAGTTGAGGATGAGAATTGAGATTTTAGGATGAGATTTAAGAGTTGAGGATGAGAGTTGAGGGTTGAGAATGGAGAGTCGAAGATGAGAGTTGAGGATGAGAGTTGAGGATGAGAGTTTGGGATTGAGGATGAGAGTTGACAGTTGAGGATGAGAGTTGTGAGTTGAGGATGAGAGTTGAGGATGAGAGTTGAGGATGAGAGTTGAGAGTTGAGAATGAGAGTTGAGGATGAGAGTTGAGGATGAGAGTTGGGGTTGAGGATGAGAATTGACAGTTGAGGATGAGAGTTGTGAGTTGAGAATGAGAGTTGAGAGTTGAGGATGAGAGCTGAGGATGAGAGGTGAGGGTTGTGAGTTGAGGATGAGAGGTGAGGGTTGAGGATTTGGTCTGCGCGGCCAGTGCAGGCGTATAAGTGCAACTCCTTAGCCTTTTATTAAAACGAGCGTAGGTCGCGACATCATGGATGATTTCATATGCAATGCTGCGCCTTCCCGTTTAAAATTAATCATGCTAAACGTATCAAAGATTTCCTTGGGCGGACTAAACGCCTACTAAACTTAACCCTGATTCTTTATCGGTTTTTATGTTTTACGTAATCCTTTATTATATTCCCACACTGCAGCGCTCCGTCCGACCTCTCTGCCGGCACGGAGTCCCAGGCCAAGTTTGACACGACCTCGACCCGCATCAACGCCTACTGGCCGCGCTCCCCCCAGCGCTACCAGCCCCAGACCTACAACCCCGGAGACGAGGAGACCATCTAATCAACCCTCCCTTACTAAATATACTCGCTTCGCCCGGCCGTCTTGCAAGATCAACAAATGGACACTACCACAGGATTTTACGTTGAATTTTTAGCGTATGCGCAGTTTGGAATATTTGAGAAATTTCTAAATTGTCAAAACGAACAGTCAGTGATGTTTGTGAAGGAAGATTGAGGAATTTGAGAAATTGTTTTTGGGCATTCGTTATTTCAATTGCAAACCGAGAACCAATTCGGTTCTCTTTGTTATTCTCGTTAAATGGCAGGTTATTTGCCTCCGCTCATGTGATCTATCATTATATTTTGTCATTATTATTACGTATTGTATCAACTTGAAGGAGTCTTTTACTTCTACGGCAACAGGGTAATGTGCTTTCTTCTTTCTGTGCTTTCCATCATTGTTATACTTTGTCAATTGTGCAGTTTTCAAAATCAATTGTAAAATATCACCGACTTTAAAACTGAGATTCAAATTTATTTTATCTTAAAATTCACTGCATATTATTTAATCATGCAAATGCAATAATGATTTTGATGCCAGGATATTGCTATTCTACAAAGAACTTTGAATTTCACAACATACCAGTTTGTATTTTGTAATCTATAAAGATATTTCTATGAAAGCTAAAGGCATTACAGGATTCGTTACGCATTGATTTCCGATCACGTCTCCGGACTTCGAAACGAACTATAAATCATTATTATTATTGTGTATCAACGAGGGCTTTTCTATTATTGTTATATCGACGCTAGGTGATATTTTAAACTCGTTTTCGTGTGCGTAGGCCAGCTTTTCATTCCCGTCATTGCTCATTCATATTGCTCTAGGACTGTTTTTCAATCATTGTTGACTTTGATAATTAAAACATCAGTTTTCACGCAGCGATATTGTTTTGCATTTATCGACACGAAATAACAGCAATTTTTCTTGAAAGGATTTAAGGTTATCATCGTCTAAACGCTTCGATACAAAACGGCAGGCAACGTCTAAGGCACTCCAGTCAACAAAACAACATGACAGTTATAACACAAAAATTCGCTCTTTTTAGACTGAATTTTAAACAAAGTTTCAGCAAGATTACGTCATTTTCCTGCTATGAAAGCATGCTTGTTTACGCCCCCCCCAGGCCCTACTAGACGTGCTCCAGTATGGGGCTCAGTTCTTTCCCCAGCCCCTACTGGACATGCCCCAGGATGGGAAGCTGGATCTCCTCCATGCCGTGCGAGCAGCAGCAGAAGCACACGCGGCAGCAGTTGCGACAGAGGCGTCCGGACACAGACATAAAGTCGACCTGGGGCACGGGGGTCATGTAGCCGTTCTCTATGATGACTCGGTAGCGCGCCCACACAGCCTTGCTGCCACACAGCAGGGTGACCAGAGCAAAGTATCAACACACCGCATTGCTGCAACACAGCAGGGTGACCAGAGCAAAGTATGCGGCAACACAGCTGGAAGACCGGAGAAAAGTAGGCTATAACCACACCCGTCTTGCTGCAGGCACATAAGCGTGACCAGAGCGAAGTATAACCACACCGCTTCACCGCAGCAGGCAACAATCCAGCAAACTACGACCTTGTCGCACACAACGGCATAACTGTGACAAATGTTTGTTTGTTATTTAACGGCACAGAAGAATACGAGGATCATTTTAGTACCGGACTAATAAGAATGGGTAGCGTTTAGGAGAAAAGTTGCTTATCAATTGAATGCTAAGATGCTATGCTACAAACTTTGATATAGCTGAATTCGTTTGTTTTTAGCTTCAAAGCAGCATACCATTGCTATTTCAGTGTGAGACAATAATATATAAAAAATTGCTCACAAGTGCCACACATGTACTCGTAATTTAACCATGTAAAAGTAGTATAAAACTGCGCGAATTAAATACGAATCCTCGCATAACAAATAGAGAATACATTACACCTCAAACCGTTGATATATAATTGAAACTCGCGTTAATAGCGGATATACGCCTACGCGTCATTTAAAAGCATAATATGCGCGCTTACTTGTCAGAAGACAGAAATAATTGATAACATAAAAAATTAATCGAACTTAAGCTAAAATATACAACTGGTACAATCGCACTGTGCTAGAATACGTTGATGCATACAAGCAGCAGAGCTGCACGCGGCCTGCCCTGCTACAATGTACCACGTTTACCCTTGAAGGGCACACAGGCCATCACATTTATCTTGATAATCAAAGTGCACAGTCTACAAATAGATCAGTGGCCAGCAGCCAGGTACCGCTCAGTCTCGACGACGCAGTAGAAGCTGACAACAAACACCGATACAATGATGATGCAGCAGACCACACCCTCCGTGCTGTTGAAGAACCAGCTCGGCTCTTCCTCCTTCCCCTCACTGGGCCCCGGGGCAGCGGGGGCGCTCGCATGCTCTAGACATAGCGCGCACAGAACAACGATGTCAAGGCCAGGGCATTGATGTCAATGATGTTAAGGGCTTTATAATAGTAAAGAACTGCAAGCAGACTCGTCGTAAGGCTCGCTGCGTGTCGAGGAGGAGGCTGGAGTGCATGCACAGTGATGAATAGTAATGAAAAGTAATGATAATAATGAATAGTAATAAATATTAATAAATAATAACAGGCCTAAATAGTGAAGAGTGCATGCATAGTGATGTATAGTAATAACAAGTAAAGAATAGTAATGAATAGTATTGAATAGCAATAAATAGTAAAGAGTGCATGCATAGTTATGTAAAGTATAAAAAGTTAAAGAATGGTAATGAATAGTAATGGATAGTAATAGATAGTAATGAATAGTCATGAATAGTCGTGCCAGACAGACTCGTCGAGGCTCGCTGCTTGTCGGGAAGGAGGCTGGAGTGCATGCATAGTAATGAATGTTAATAAAAAGTAAAGAATAGTAAAGAATAGTAATGAATAGTAATAAATAGTAAAGCGTCTCAAACACTGGTGGAAACCGGTAGCCACCGGTGTTCGAGACGCGTGGAACCTTTGGCGTCCCATGGACGCCGAAACGGACCTTAAACCCACTGTTGATAGCAATAACGCCGTGTGAGCGGGGGGCTCACGGTCACAGAGCAGGCCCGTGTAGCCCGCGCTGCAGGTGCAGGTGAAGCCAAGGCTAGAGGTCGTGCTCGGGTCACAGCGAGCCGCGTTCTGACACGGCAGCTTCGCGCACTCGGTCCCGTCTGTGGTGTAATGACGTCACCATGACATCATAGCACGTTGCGCTATGTCTGCTAGCAGATGTGACGTCATGTCGTGTGGCAAGTATTTGGTATACTAATTTGATTTGCGCACAAATACAATGCACGAACGAGTGACATCGCACTGCTCGACCACTACTGACTCAACGAGTACAGAACTATTCAGCTAACCTAATTCAAAGAGCACAGTACTGTTATTATGTATGTATGTATGTATATTGCACTTTTAACGCACCAAAAATATGTCATGCAAACGGATATGGAAAAACATTAATTGCTTGAATCGTAGGTGCGGGAGAAGTGCAGCAGACTACATGCAGAAAACGGATTTAAAAAAATGAGTTTTAAGCCTGGATATAAAGGAGAAGAGGGACTTATTAAATATCGCAAGCCACATGTACGTAGTTAGGCAGTAGGCCAAATAAAATTGACGTCAGGCCAAGAAGGAGACCATAGAGTGAAGTCTATAGGCACTTGTAGAAAGTGCCCCATTGAATAGCCAACCTTTACACACTCGTGGTGCTATTGTTATTTGTTGCCTCTGTTGTCACATTTCCTTAAGTTATCACAAGTTTCATTATTTAAGACTCTCATTGACCGTAAACTGTCAAGATTACATTAAGGAGGGTTGAACAACACCCCCCCCCCCCCCTCCCGACCCTTCCAACAGATTCCAGTGGCCTGACTGGACGAACCGAACTGGCAGAGGTTGCCGAAGTAAGGCGGCGCGCAGGTGCACGTGAAGCCCGGCGCGCCGTTCAGCCCGCTAGCGTCCACGGCAGTGAGACATTGGCCTCCGTTGTGACAAGGACTCAACTGAGGCACAAACACGGTGCAGGGCCCAGTGATCACTTCAAGGTATTTTTGTAAAGCAATTATTGTCAATGGAGCGAATTGCTAAAGTAAGCTATGAACTCGACACTTCTCGTTACCAAACACCGCTTTTCAGACTTATTAAATCCACGTTTCCTAGGCCCGCATTGCTAAGTTAATTTCGATACCTTAGACTTGACATTTTTATCCATGGTCTCCACAAATACCCGACAATGAAGTCGGCTTACTTGCTTGGCATCGACAAATTTAAATAAACTTTTATGTTCGTTTAAATTGTTCGTATTGCGCTCGCGAGCACATTTTGTTCGAGATCGAGAGGATGATGCACTGTAGTCTGTGATTATGATGACAGGCCTATGACCTGATTTACGCTGATCGCGGATTTAGGGTTAACGTAACTCTAAGGGTTGTTAGACTGGTTTTAGCCTGCAGCTACGCTACCATGCAGTCCTGCGGCCTGCATACGGCCTCGCCCACAGACCTGACACACGTCAACGCCCTGAGGCAGCCCCGCCGCCGCGGGCAGCACAGCGGGCTGCAGGGCGCTCTTCACCACCTGGCCCTTGCTCAGCGCCTCCTTCTGATCAGACTGAAAGTAGCCCCCAGGCGGGGGCGGGTACGCGGGGGCTTGGCGTTCCCGCCTTAACGCCCGTCTTGAAGACGCAAGCGGTGGGGCGGTGAGGAGGCGGCGGACAAGGCTGGGTTTGTGGGAGAGAGCGCAGTGTGCAGGGCTGAGGGAGAGATAGAGGATGAGGAGGAACGTGGACTCGAACACGTTCATATTGGAGACAATATTTCAAAATTGGACGCTACCAAACAAACGTATCCAATTTATTAACTAATACGACATGCCTTCGGTCATTGGGTCTATCGTTATACATGTAGGTTTAACTGTTACAGTAGACGTCAAATAGACTTTGACCTTATCAAAAGAAATAAAAAGTAAGTTAATTTTTCACTGTCTTCATTGACAGTGAATTTTTCAGGCCTTAAATCTTTTTTATTATTGAGCTTCGTTAGCCTACTGTTTTCCTACAATGCAAATTGGACAAAAAACCAGTGAAAAACTGAAATAATCTGGTTGATCTCCACACTTCAGAATACTCTCTGCGTATTCTTAAATGATTATCATGTTGCAGGCAGAATGACACAATGTGGGCTATTTCGGATTATTATAATTAGCAAAATCAATGCTGGACTAATTTTAAAGCCGATTTGCAAAATGCCATAGTCTACCCTACATGTTTGGCACAGTTTGCGGAGGTTCCATTACCCCACACAGGGCTGCCGCTGTCTTAATTTAAATTCTGCCACAGCGGGACGCTATTTTGATTTTTTGGATCGGAGCGGCGCTCATTTCACATGAGCGGCCCTCTAACCGTGTCACCGCCTCGCAGCATTAATTGGCGCATGACTTGACAATCAGCAAGATGCGCGTTGCCAGGCAACGCATTGGCAATCGTCTACAGCAATTTGCTAGATGCGCAGCCTGCGCCCTGACGGGTAAAAAAGTGAATTTGACCGCATCTCTGTAACCAAAAAAGTGAGACCAAACACACACTTGGTGGCGAGAAAATAAGAAAGAAGTGGTGGCTCGGCGTTGCTCTGGTGATCCACTACAACCAATCAGCGACGCGCGAATTGGGTCGGGTCAATTTGTCGGAACAGCTGATCGACTCGGGGTGTGGCGTGCGAAAATGTCGGGAAAATAACAGGAATGAACAATTTCTAGAATTTCTCTGGATTGCTGGGTGCTCTATCGATCACTGTCGTTATACTAAAGGTAATGTTATCTTAGGATACGAAACAATCTTAACTACGAGTCCACTTTTTGGCACGCCTGAAGCTTTTTGGGTCAAAAAACGGAACATATTATTTATATAATTATGTATGTTACTGTAACATACATTATATAAATAATGCAGTATGTATATATAAATCTGTGATAAATACATACAGTATGTATGTATACAATAGTCTTGTAAATGTAGTATAATGATAAAGCAGTTATGCCATGCAGTGAGTTTAGTTGAAGCGTCTGAGACAAACAAGCATTGAAAGAAGCCAGATGTAGGAAAGGCCGCTGGCCAAGGGTTAAGTGATCAGAGTGATCGGAGTGATCGAAGTGATCGAAGTGATCGGAGTGATCGGAGTGATCGGAGCTCTATCTAATTGTATGTGATTGTCTGTGCTTCGAGTCAGTTGAGCCTGTAGCCTGTGGACCTCGGTTGAACTTGCTAAAGGTATATAAACCGAGGGAAACAGGATGCAGGATCGATCGACAACATTTACAAGCCTAGCTATCTATAACACAGCTAGCGGCCGAAGGCCGAAGGATTGAAGCGAAGGAGATAAAACGAGCTGGAGTTTTAGATGTCAATAAATAATAACGATCCTGTACTCTCAAGAAAGCGTTGTTGTCTCTAAAAGCGTAGCTAGTCCTCAAAGCGAAAAGCAAACTCAATAGAAGAATATGACCAATTACAATAGTCAACTGTAGTGAAAGGATAATATAAAGAAAACCAAGCTCTAATATAAGATAAAGCAGAAATATGTCCTGCAAACGGAGATGGAAAAACATCATTTATGATGTTATATGACATCATTTAATAAATTTGGACCTAATGAGTTTATGTATGGGCCTTTTTTATCATTTATTTAACTTCTACAATCAGAACTTTTATTCGTCAAGTAGATTCCCTCAATGATTTTAATAAGAATAATTCAATAGCATTTAAAATATTGACAATAAATTTTTGTTTTCTTTTAGCCGCCAAGGAGTTCGTAAGCATGGACGTGGTACTGGAGGTTGTAGACGGCTACATCCTCACACCACACGTGTACCCGGCCTGGTGGGGGGAGGACGACGTGTGGCGCCAGCTGCTGAGCTTGAACCTGATTGCCGACCTCGGGGGTCTGGTGCTCTACATCGTCACGGCGTCGCTGAGCTACGCACTCATATTTGACAAGCGACTGCTGAAACATCCGCTCATGCTGGAGGCTGGTCTCGTTTTGTTTTGATTATGAGTTTATTTAAAATTCCCGAGCAGTGATACCATTAGACCAAAATGTAATATCCCTGGATTTTGGTATCTCCACTAAAAATATCCCTAGAGTGCATGTTTGGACGAAAGTATCCCCAGGTCCCATTATAAAGTGCATCATTTTATTTAATATATCCCCAGATGTCTCGGGATTGCGTTAAAAATCGGATCCCTAAGTGAATAATAATTCTGTTTTTTTTCCCTTTCATTTGCTGGTTGGCCTATGCATCGGTCTTCTAAAGACACACTGCAATCAATAAGCATTTAGAAACACTAACTACAGATATAAATTCAGTTTCTGGCTGCCTAGAATTATATACATGTGAAGTTGTAGCGCTACTGTGTGATGCTTTTTTAAATACACAAATTTCAATCAATGCTAATGTGTAGAATCAGGCGCACAAGGAGATCGTCTACGCGCTGCGGTCCATCCCCCTCCTGGGGTTCCTTACGTGTGTGCCAACGAGTATGCTAATATATATCTCAATGCACATGCTAATGAGTATGCTAATATATATCTCAATGCGCATGCTAATGAGTATGCTAATATATATCTCAATGCACATGCTAACGAGTATGCTAATGTGTAGAACCAGGCGCGCAAGGAGATCGTCTACACACTGCGGTCCATCCCACTCATGGGGTTCCTCACGTCCGTCGCGTTCCTGCTCGAGGTCAGAGGTTACTCCAAGCTCTACGATCGGGTCGACGAGTCCCCCTACGGTTTGTGCTCCGTGTTTGCCTAATCCATACGCAGTGAATAACATCTTCATAAAATTATAAAATTAAATTAATTTCAATCATTTAGTTTAAGTGCTTACTGCAACATGTGCTGACTCGTTTGAATTTTTGATGCCCGATGATATTAGTATTTTTTCGACGCATTCTAAGCTGCAACTCTACTAACCATCTACCGGAGGACATCAGATCGGCTAAGTTCCTTTTCTCCTTTAAATCCAGGCTTAAAACTCAATTTTTCAAATCCGCTTTCTGTATGTAGTCTGTTGCACCTCTCCCGCACCTACGATTCAAGCAAACGATGTTTTTCC
>JAQIWG010002365.1:0-20630 GCA_034695025.1 Chamaedrilus cognettii | reverse complement strand
AGACAATTTAACAGCAGCCCATAACTGCCGTTCGAATAAACTCTAAATTTATTTCAAAATTTTAAAGGCACAAATTTATTTCCACAAGATATCACTATAATTTAAAATCAGTGAAAACAGAAAATCATTTTTCTATAAATCTATGACGTCACATTAATTTAACGACGTGGTATATTAATTCAAATGGAGTAAGAAGAAGCTTTTTCGAACGGCAGTTATGGGCTGCTGTTAAATTGTCATTCTAGGTCAAGGTAGGAGTCGAGGTAGGAGTTGAGGAACGACTATGAAATCGACTCTTAGAATCTACCATTTATTAACAGGCCAATTGTGAATAAGTCATCAACTTAAATGTGAATTTAGTATTAATTTAGATGATATATCTATCTCAACGAATAAATAGAATTGATCCAAATGTTTTGTGAAGGTTTTAACAAGTGCTCGCAGGCTATTAAGAAATACTGCTTATAAGCTCAACAAAAATTAACAAGTAAACACACAATATAAAAGAACAGCAACAAGTTGCGTGTTACTCAATCCATGGAAAAACCCGCATCACCGCCGTATAAGCATAAAACACGGGCGGACATTAAATTGCAGATCTAGTATCCTACTAAACAAAAATAGGTCACCTAAATCGTCATATATCTCTGGCGATGACAGACTTTGTTACGTTGCAGAATATTGATGATGCAACAGCGCTCTCCTTGAACAGCCAATAGCACACTTTGTGCTTGTACTTTATATAGAAATATAGAGGACAGTAATAGATTCATAATTGAAGGGCCCTGTGGAATATGGGACTGAGTGTGACTGAGGTGTACTGAGAAAGTTGATAAAAATAAGCGACTGCGGAAAGCGAAAGTACAACCGTGGTGCTCGTTCTCAGATGATATTAGACCGCTACCCTGCATTTCAATTCATTTCAAATTTGCACCAATGGTAGAGGAGGTCACAGTAATTATAAATTATAAATTGAAAAAAAGGGACTAACTGCTGATTGCTCGACCTTGATTTGAAAAAGTGCTAAATTGCACATTACTCAAACTGCGGTCTAAGCTAAGCTGCAGCTTGAAATCTTTGGGTTGCTCGACGATTTTCATTGAGTGCAATTAGCAAATGTGCTCAAATATTACTGAACCCTGGTCTTTATTGTCAGGTGTGTCTGGGTGTGTCTAGTCCAGGCACGCATGACTGGGCATGTACACTGTCCAGGCAGGCGTGGCTAGACGTGTATACAGTCCATGCATGTATGAGCGTGTCTACAGTTCAGATAACGTGACTGAGGGCGTATACACTATACAGTCTACACAAGTGATTCACTGAAGCATCAAGTGGACAATAATTCACGTATTCTTTAAGTTCAGCGCCATCAAGCGCAACCGAATGATCTCTGGCATTTGAATTTTATTTACAAAAGTCTGACTTAGGAATAAATTGAAGAAACAATAAGAACTTGCAACTCAGTCCAGGCAGCCCTAGAGTCCAGGTAGCCCTATCTAGAGTCCAGGCAGGTCCAGAGTCCAGGCAGCCCTATCTAGAGTCCAGGCAGCCCTATCTACAGTCCAGGCAGCCCTATCTAGAGTCCAGGCAGGTCCAGAGTCCAGGCAGCCCTATCTAGAGTCCAGGCAGGTCCAGAGTTCAGTCAGGTCTAGAGTGCAGTTAGGCCTGGAGTACAAACATGCCTAGTCCAGGCAGGCCTAGATTACAAACAGGCCTAGTCCAGGCCCAAGGCACGTGTTCCTACCATTGCTTTCCTGTGGAGGGTGAGGCCTTGAGACAGGTAGGGGGGGTAGAGGCAGGCAGAGGGAGGCAGAGGGGGGTAAAGGGGGTGCGGGGCAGAAGCCGGCAGTGGGGGTTGGAGGCACGCAGGGTGGAGTAGTGGCAGTGGGGCGTAGAGGCACACAGGGTGGAGTAGTGGCAGTAGAGGGTGGAGGCATGAGGGTGGAGTAATGGCAGTGGGGGTGAAGACAGACGGAGGTAGAGGCAGGCAGTGGGGGTGGAAACGAGCCTGGGGAGGGGTGGTGTCTAGAGGTGCTGCCAGTCGACGGCCATCAGTCCAGCGTTGGCCTCCAGTGAGTGGACGACCTCCTCCGCGACGCCGTGCGTCAGCCACAGTCGCTGCAGGCGCGCGTAGTGCGCCTCACACAGCTGCAGAGCATCACCCCGCCGCAACCCCTCGTCTGTCTCCCCATACGCGTCCAGATACGGGGGCGCCACAAAGCAGCCCCGGCAGCCCACCACCGGCGCCCCGATCCCGGCGCCCCCTGGCGCGCCCCCGGCGGTGAGCAGGAGGACCTGGCAGTCCCTGACGCGCAGGAAGAGCCCAGTGCCTGCGCCGCAGTGCCGTGCGTGCGCCGTGGCGGCGCCGACGGTCGACCCGTCAGGGAGGCGTGTCTGACAGCAGTAGGACTGCGAGCATACGACCGCACCACACACCAGACACATCGCCGGTGACCGACTATCGTCACCCGCCGGCGAGCGAGGACACGCAAACACCGACGTCGCGTTGATGAGCTCGCTGTAGTCGGGGGGCAGGGAGACGAGGCGCCCCGCGGGTAGCTGCAGGGGGACGGGAGGGGCCCCTAGGGGGTGCTGCAGGGAGGGGGGAAAGGCCCCTTGAGGGGGCAGCAGAGAGACGGGAGGGACCCCTAGGGGGGGCAGGCCGCAGCCCAGGGGATCGATCGCAGCAGCTGCACACCAGGTGTCAAGAAGGTGGGCGAGGGCGACTGAACCACTGAGTGCGACACTGAGCTGAGGGGGCAGATCAAGATAGCGACAGAGGGCAGCATGCTCCCCCCCCTCACTCACAAACAGGCCGTGGGGGGCAGGCACCTCCCCCTCACTCACAAACAGGTCAAGGGGGGCGGGCACGCCCGTCAGGTGGTGAAAGAAGAGCGCAGCACAGCGCAGGAAGGGTGTGCAAGCGCCCCGCACCGCGCGTAGCACCGCCTGAGCGGTGTGGGGGACCTGGGCGGTGTGGGGGGCCTGGGGGGTGTGGGAGGTCTGGCTGGAGCAGGGGGTCTCGGCGGGGGGCCGGCCGGCCCGCATACGCAGCGTGTTAAACAGCAGCAGAAAGGCAGCGGTCTCCTCAGACTCCTCAACCCCCTCACTGGGGGGACAGCCCTGTGTGGGGGGGCAGAGCGTGGAGGACAGGTCTGTGTGGAGGATGCACTGTGTGAGGTGCGCGGCGTAGAGCAGGCGCAGCGCGTGTGCGTCATTGAGCGACCCCGTCGACACATGGTACACCACACGACCCCTCGCACCACTTCCCTCTCTGCCCCCCTCTACCACACCACCCCCATCCCTGCCCCCCTCCTCCACACCACCCCCTTCGATACCAACACCCCCGTCCTTCACACCACCACTCTCCACAGCCACACCACCCTCCACAGCACCACCCCCCTGTTCCATACCATCCCCCTCCACAGGGCCCTCCTGCCCGGCCCTGCGCCCCTCCTCAACGTAGAGGGATGGCAGCGAGAGACAGAGGCAGACGAGTGCATGAAAGGCATCCAGTCCTAGCACTGGGGGGTGGTCGTAGACCCGCACCCCTCCCTCCACAGCCCCCCCTGCACCCGACCCTTCCACGCTCCCTTCCCCCCCTTCTCCCTCCTCCATGCTCTCATCAGTGTTGGACTGGCGCAGGGCGCAGTCGGAGGATGGGGGTGCCGCCCCTGTGGGGGGTGGCGGAGCCCCCGCGAGGGGCTGTGGGGTACAAAGCAGTGCGGAGAGCAGTGCGATGCAGTGTTGTCTGACGACGCTCGGCGCGGTCACCGCTCCCACCACTGCGGCGACACGCACCAAGGCACCGAGACAGTCCGTCTGACGCGACGGCAGCGCGCCAAACAAGGCCGCTCCACTCTGGCCCTCCGCGGCGCCTCCTTGGCCCCCGGCGGCTCCCCCCGCGCGCAGATAGTTGTCGGCGGCCATGATGGTGTATGCGCAGAGGGTCCAGACGTGGACGGGGGGCGGGGGCGTGCCTTCTTCCCCGCTCACACGACACACGTCCGTCACAAACTTGAGCACCGTCTCGCTCAGCCCCTCCGACATCTGGCGCGTGTCGCCCCCCAGGGAGGGGGCCGATTGCGCGGCGGGGGGCACGGCGCCCCCCCCTGCACCCCCCAGGGAGAGGTCGGGCTCGACGACGTACTCAAAAAGTGCGCGAAAGTTTCGCGCAACGCTCTCCGTCATTGCGCGGGTGACCGAGGACAGCGGGCATGGCACAAAGAGAAAGGCGTCAAAGTCAAGGGGCGCCGAGTCAAAAATAGAGCCCCCCCCGCCCCATGCTGACCTCCGGCTCCCCGCCGCGCGGCTGCCCGCTGTGGCCGAGCGCCCCCTGCGCTGGTGCACGACTATGCTCTGCGCCACGGTGCTCTCTATGCCGTGCAGCCAGTGGTCAAGCGTCAGGTCAGGGGGCCCATGGGGAGGGGTGTGGGGGGGCTCATGGGGGGGTGCGTTAGGGAGCACGTGTGGGGGCGCGGCTGCGGCCAGCTGCGCAAGGGGTGGCAGGAGAGGCAGCACCGTGTTGCAGACACTCTCACACAGGGGACAGAGGAACTCCCCGCGCCCCACGTCGAAGCTGCTGGGGGGCACCCTGAAGCGCAGGCCTCGGCGCGTTTCCCTCGCGAGCAGCGCGTCATAGAAGCGCTTCCAGCAATCGGCGTGCATCGCATGGCCACACACACTCGCATGAACCCCCCGTGCTAGCGATCGACCCACAAACAAACACGCACCAATGGCGTGGCTCGCTGGAGGCAGGGGCGGGGGCGATGGAATACCGCCGCTCCCCTCTTCAGAGTCGACGCTCGCTCCGCCCGAGACACCACGCCTCGCTCTGGGTGGGGGGACAATGGGGGGGGGTGGGGGGGAGGTGTGCGGGGCGGGGGGCACGCGGTGGGTGGCGAGGACGGTCGAGTGTTGTATGTAGGCGCAGTGAACGAGAGCACGAGGGGCGCAGGCACTCACGCCCCCCTCCTCCTGACACAGGATGCAGGTCTGGGTGAGGGGCGCCAGGGGCGGCAGGGCGCTGCGCCGCGCCCCCACACAAACCAGGGGCGCGCCCTCGTCCATTGGCTCTGTGGGGGCGCCCTGGGGGGGTGGAGGTGGGGGCGCGCCCTCCATGGGTGTGCTCTCAAAGAGGTCTCTGTTGTCGCGGATGAAGGAACGCTGGAGCTTGGCCATGCGCGCCATGACGCGCTCCCTGCGCCTCGCAGCCAGCTCCGCACGCCGCGCGGCCTCGTCACGCTCGGCTGCCTCCTCGCACCCCCCACTCACACCCCCCGCGCCCAGTGGGGGGGGAAGGGCCCCCCCTGAGGGCGCTCCCTCAGCGCGACGATGCAGCTCGGCAATCTTGTGCAGCAAGAGCTGAATGAACTCTCTCGCACCCCCTGCACACACGCAGCACACTTTATATTTTCTGGCCTGAAAACACATCTTTCCCCCCCCTAGATGTACATTTTTTCCCTTGACGGACAAATGAAATAACTCCGGAATGACCCGACTTCTTTCGCCACTTTCTCCTTTCCTCCTCGCCTGGGCTTCCTAAATTACACCTGCCTCATGCCCATGACAAGGGGAGGACCCCGAGGACGTCTTCGATGCCGAAACAGACTATAAGCCCAATATTTTAATTTTTATTATTACACTAACATACGCACATGTGCAGTAATAGAGAGAGATGATACACAGGGTGAGACGTATCAAAGTTTTATTCCAGAGACGTTCCTTGGCCAAGGGACTTTCCTAAGCCGAGGGACTTTCCTCGGCCGATGGACTTTCCTCGGCCGAGGGACTTACCTTGGCCGAGAAAGAGAAAGTATTTATCGGTCGCCCGCAAGGCCTGTCGCAGCAATCTATAAGACAAAGTAGCTGATCTTGCAAGGCCATGAATCCATCCAGGTCAAAGCTGTGTCCATGGGAACAAGGTCCCCAAAGATAAGTAAACAACCACAGATATGTGTTGCTGAATAATTAGGCCTATAATTAACTTCCAAGAAATGTCATCAAAGTCGTGAAATATTCTTTTTTTGAAGCATTATTAATTATTTAAATATGACGTAACAAAATCACGCAACAGATACAGATGATAATTAACCGGTTTCAAATAAGAATCCGTTAGTTTTGAATTTGATTTGAAAAAATTCGCTTTGCATTCTGGGTTGTTCCGGCGTATTGCATTATGGGATGAGCTGCGCACATTGTGCATGCTGGGATGTTGACAGGGTCATGACCTCCATCCATCCAATCACAAATTTGTAACATCGCCCTTTTGGTCTGATCGCGGCTATATTTAATATGAGCTGTCCATTTATTTGTATGTCAATGGTCGCCCGCAGCTGTCATTAGAAAACACTTCGGGCTGGTTTTTCCAACGAGGATTTAATGGTGGTTCAGGATATAGCCTATGCAAAATGCTGGATTAAATCCCGAACCACCATTTAATCAGTGTTGGAAAAACCAACTCTTACAATTGATTAAACATCAATTTTTTGTTATAGACAAATTTAAATCAGCGTAAACAAAACCACTGCATTAAATGGCTGTTATGGACCACCGTTATATTTATCTTATTTGACCTCAGCAGAGAAAGGTTCATTGGTGGAGAAACGTATCTGACACATTACGCTGTGCAGCAGCAGCACTAGCCCTGCAGCAGTAGCCCTGCAGCAGTAGCCCTGCAGCAGTAGCTCTGCAGCAGTAGCCCTGCAGCAGCAGCATCAGCAGCAGCGCAGCATCATCAGCAGGATAAGCAGCAACAGTATCAGCAGCAGCATCAGCAGCAGCAGCATCAGCAACAGCAGCAGGATCAGCAGCAGCAGAGATAAAAAAAAAAAACACTGACCGGCGCCTGCTCCACGCGCAGTGTTGGCGTGCCCCGCGAGTGTCTCCAACAGAGCGATGATGCCCGTCGCTGTCAGCTTGTTGAGGAGCTCCGAGGGTGCAGCAGCCCCCCCAAGTGCCCCAGTCTCGCCGCCCTCCCTTCCTTCCCCGCACAGAGCGAGTTCGTCGCTGAGCGCGATGTCAAGCAGGAAGAGAGTCTGGTCGAGCTGTGCCTCGGACCAGGACTTGGACCAGCGCGCCGTCGAGCGCAGCAGCACCAGACGCACGCAGTGCAGCAGCACTGTGCTGCGCAGCAGCGCCGGCACGCTGCGCAGCACGCCGCTGAAGGGTGGCAGTGGTGGACAGGAGAGCACAGCGGACTGGCCAGCCTGACGGCGGCGGCGGCGCTCTGACTCCTCCGACTTGACCTGCTCCGCCAGGCTGACACACACAGAGAGAGCGATAGACAAGCAGGCAGCCAGGCAGGCAGACTGATAGGCAGGCAGACTGATAGGCATATGTACAGAAGCTCTGTCAGTGATGCCACTGCTATGGATATATCACTAGATTTAGGAATATCTGAGTAATTTAGAGATCTGATTTTTAATGATATCTCCAGATATATAGGGATATCTTTTTATAAACTGGCGCATTCTATAATAGAAGCTGGGGATATATTTGTCAAAAAATGCAATCTACGGATATTTTAGGCTGAGATGCCCAGAATCTACGGATATTGTGTTTTTACCCAATGGTTTGCTTTTGTTTTGTTTTTTTGTCGTTTAGGGACCGGGTGAAGCACACGAAAGCTATATACAGTCCGGTTCTGTGCAAGGAAGCCCGCACAAAACCACTCCCCCTTCTTTAGTCGCCTCTTATTACTCGCTCGGGGAGCGCTGGGCTGCAAGCCAATTCTTTGTTTCCCGGCCTGCAGGAGGCCCTGTGCCAGGAAGTCAGACACGCAGACTGGATACAACCACATAGACAGACTAAAAGGCAGGCAGACGGACCGGAGAGAACAACAGATTGGACACCGACAGAGACTGACAGATAGGCATGCAGAGAGACAAACTGGGCACTGACAGAAACTGACAGGGAGGCATGCAGAGAGATCAACTGGACACAGACTGGGAGGCAGAGAGACTGAACGGACAAGCAGACGAACAGACAGGACTGGTAGTATAGGTGTAGGGCTCACCTGTAGCAGTAGAGCAGAGGTGCAGCGCTCACCTTTAGCAGTAGAGTAGAGGTGTAGCGCTCACCTGTAGTGGTACAGTAGAGGTGTAGCACCCACCTGTAGTGGTACAGTACAGGTGTAGTGCTCACCTGCAGTGGTACAGTAGAAGTGTAGCGCTCACCTGTAGTGGTAGAGTAGAGGTGTAGCGCTCACCTGTAGTGGTACAGCAGAGGTGTAGCGCTCACCCACAGTGATAGAGTACCCACAGTGATAGAGTAGAAGTGTACTGCACACCTGTAGTGGTAGAAGTACGGCGTGTACAGCGCGTAACATTCAGGCTTGAGTTCAAAGAGGCGCCTGCCCCCCCCTGCGCCCCCGCTGCCCCCCCCCGCGCCCCCCTCGCGCAGGGTCGCGACAGAGTCGATAAGGTCGTCGATATGGTTGACGTCGCGGTAAGGATCGTCGGGCAGCACCTTGGTGAGCTCTGAGTGGGTGAGTGGCTGCACGCAGAGCGCGTGGATCACCTCCCGCCTCAGCGCCTCCTCGCCGCCCTGCCCGCCCACACCCTCCGGCTCCCCCTGCCCGCCCACGCCCTCGCCGTAGCGCTCGCTCAGCAGGACGATGAGCAGGCGTAGCAGCTGCTCAGCGAGCACGATCACCTGCTTCGCCAAACCGACAAGCCTATGTGGTCTAGTGGCATCATCACCGGACTGCCATGCAAGAGATCCGGGGTTTGATCCCCGCTCTACCCATACAGAGAATTCAATATCTTGGCTTGTCAAAGTCTTCTAACCAGAGCGGGACTATGAACGGATCTGATGTCATTGGTAGAAAACTCGGCTACCAGCGCTCTCAATCAAATACGCTGACAAGATTTACATACGAGACACGTACCGTCTATGTTATGAGCACGTCTATAGGCAACCAGGGGCATGTAAAGTAGGCAAGCACTTGGCTCAGCAAAATCTTGCTGGTCAACGAAAAGGCAAAAATACAGTTTGCGGTTGAGTTTCGTACCAATCACCCCTACCTCATGCTGATTGTATTTTTGCTTCTTCATTGACCACATAGACTGTGCTGAGCCAAGCACTTGCCTACTTTACACGCCCCAGAACAACAACAACAATGACCTGCTTCACCGAGTCCTCCCCGCCCCCGCTCAGCTCTGTGTCGTAGTCGTCGCGCGCCCAGTGCAGCAGGCCAAACTTATGGATGAGGGCGAGCAGGAAGTGATCGGGAGCCATGAGCGCCGCGCCCAGCTGCAGCGCCAGCACGTCCTTGTCGTACATCTGCGCCCGGCACTTGGCGCTCGCGTAGAAGAACATCTGCACCACCACCACACCATCATATATGTGTCTGCACCACCACCACACATCTGCGCCTGCACCACCACCACATCTGCGTCTGCATCACCACCACCACACCACACATCTGTGTCTGCACCGCCACCACACTACCACACATCTGTGTCCGCACCACCACACCACAACATCTGAGCATGCACCACCACCACACCACCACATCTGTGTCTGCACCACCATCACACAACCATCCATGGCTGCGCAGCGGAGCGGGTTTACACGCACTGGCTCGTATCACCACGGCACCACCACACTAGTCCCACCCTCTATAAACTACAAACTACACTAATTGGCTTCCCATTCCACAACGCATCTGCTTCCAAATTTATGTTACCGTACTGCAATTCTTCGCGTTCATTTCATTCTAGAATTTATAAGCCAATTCTTTAGCCAGTCCTTTAGAACGAATGCAAAGTAAATTTCTTTCACAGCGACTACAAATAAATTAATATAAGTGAATAAAACATAAGTGAACGTTTTAACTTACGGTGAATGTCACCATAAGTGACATTCGCGTCTGGTGGCTATCTTGATTTTGAATTTGCTTACTAACTTCATGCCCTGATACCTAGACCTCAAAAATATACAGCTTAACACAAGGAACATCAATGTTCGACGGACAGATGTCGCAATATAAAGGTTAATAGCTTCAGGCGGCCATCTTGTTCGCCATCTTCACCATCTCTATATCCGTATGCAGGACATCAAAGCACTTGTGGTGTGAGATTGATTGGCCTGGCAGTCGGACTGTTTCGAAAGAAAAGGTATGTCAAATGTCTACCGTACGCCAACTTAATAATAATAATAACTTTCAAACATTTTTTAAAGCGCCGTAACATGACCGAAGTCATCACGCGGGCGCTGCACACAACCAATGTTACAACAGTCAGAAAAATTGCAGTTTGACAATACTCATACACGTGAAAGAAGCCCATATCCCATCAAAGAACAACAGTTGCAATGGAAACCTGCTATCCAAAATAAATATATATAACAACAATATCACACCACCAAAAGTGCCACAAGATGCCATATATTCCCAGACCATTATGCAGCTCCACTGTTACCAGAACTGCACCGGAACAAATTTAAAAAATGTTTTACAAGAGCTCAGTTTTTGAGAACTGCACAATTCACATGTCATCGTCATCATCATCATTTCCGTTATTTTGCCCACTTTTCCGTGCTAGCAAAGGCTGGACGTCTGCGACCACAGACACACGCCCTCACGTGCCCTGACCCCACGAAGGTACATTGGGAGACCGATGGGCCTTCAGGGGGAGGAGAGATTAAGCCGACACGTAACCAAATAAGGAGCTGATGATATCGGCACCGTCTGCAGGCGCCATGTCAATCGCGAATCTAGGCTCAACTAATGCCAGGCCTAGAAAACTAGGCATCAAATAAACTCTGGCTTCACCTCCCCAGCCCTGGCAGGCTACCACGCCCTTGCTACACTATACACATCCTGTACCTAAAATAATAAATTTAGTACTGCATTTTTACTAATGCACATTTACTGCACAAAGCGCATCAATTGCATACCAACATGCGTCCTGGGATGTGTAAAGTAGACAAGCAAACTGCTTTCGTTGCATACGAAGCAAGGAAATGTGACAAAATGGTCTTAAACAACACGCTGCAAAATGGCTTCATCCATAAGGAAATATAATTGATCGCGATTTGTCATTTGATGTCACATGATTACCTGATTACCTATTGCGTTATAGGATATAGTGGGTGTGATTATCGTTTGAAGAACAATTGACACATCTTCTTTTTAAGTGGGAGCCCCAGGTCTGCACTGATCAGCATGCACAGAGCATCAGACCTGGTTCTGGAGCGCGTAGCCATTGCGCCTCCACATGCCCGCCTGACACTGCGCCGCCAGCACCAGGGCTCTCAGTGACGGCTCCATCATCTCCTGGGGGCTCAGCCCCACACAGCCCGGCCCCGAGCCCCCGCGGGGCATGAGGCTGAGCGGCGGGGTGAGGGGCAGCCCCATGGCGCTGAGCCCTGCGCACAGCCCGGCGAGCAGCCGCGTGACCGGCTGGTGCACCGACACAGGCTGGACACTGAAGTCAAAGCGCAGGCACTCCGCCGTCACCCCCCCCACGCTGCACGCTTCGTAGCGCCCCGGGCCCTCCGCGGGGGGGCCGGGGGGCGCCAGGGAGGGCGCCCGCTCGCCCCCAACCCCCCCCGACATCGCGGCAGCGGTCTGAGAAGAGATGGCAACCGTAACAGTGGTGGAGACGATAGTCGCTGCTGCGCCGGCAATGACCGCCACGATGGAGGCATGCTGCGCAGCAGAGCGTGCCGTCTCTGCTGCAGCAGCAGCCTCCGCAGCAGGGGATGTGACCTGCGCAGCAATTGCTGCTGCCGCCGCTGCTGCGTCGACGAGCACGGCGGGATCAGCGCGACACCAGTCGAGCGTCATCGAGAGGACGTCCGCCAGGCGCAGCTGCAGGTTGAATGCGCCCTCCCACTCCGCCTCAAACTCTATGTGCTGCACACACACCACACCCTCCCATCAACGCTCATCCCCCCTTTAACTCACCTCCCACTCGGCCTCAAACTCTATGTGCTCATACACCACACCCTCGCATCAACCCTCACCCAAGGGCAGATCCAGCCCATCATCCTGAGGGGGCGATTTTGGTCCAGTAGTACACAAAGTTGAGCTGCGCCAAGGAGATTTTCCCTTTCCGTGCAGAACTTGTGGGTGGGTGGGGGAGGGGTGCTGACAGAAAATTTTCACCTCACTACCGGCAATAACTCTTAGTAAGGGGGGGCCGCAATTGCCCTTTCTCGCCTCCAAACAGAGGCTCTGGGTTCCCCTCCACTACATTATAAATAACTATTTCTGGGGAGGGCCAAAGGCCTCTTTCTGTCCCCCAACAGAGATCTGGGGGGGCAATTCCCCCACCGCCTACCCCTTGGATATGCCCTTGCTCTCACCCCCCCCCTCTAACTCTCCTTCCACTCCGTCTCAAACTCTGTGCTGCACACCAACCCCACATCAACTCTCACCCCCCCCCTGCTAACTTACCCTCCTTCCAACTCACCCTCCTCTAATTCATCTTCTCCTTACCTCATCCCTCCAAGTCACTAATCCTCTCATTCCACCCTCACTCAGCTCTCTTTCTTCTGCAGCTCAAAACATTGTGACTTACAACTGAAATAGTCTTTTTTTTATTCATCTCAAAATTAGAACTTTTAGGCTGAGTTTTTCCATCAAGTGTTAAAATTTAATCCGAGGTCATGACGTCACCACCCCAATGAAAGGCTGATCTATGGCTAATTTAGCGCCATGTCTCTGGTTTTTTCAGAATAAATCTTGAATTAAAATTTTAACACTAGATGGAAAAACCCGGCCTTAGACGATAGCAGTACTACTTCAAGCAATAAAACGAAATAATCTCAAAATGATCTGCGTCGAACAATAAACGACATCACGCATTCTGTAGCGTCTATAAACCAGCAAAACTTTGACAGACTGAGGGAGTCACGGATCAGTAATGATTTACGTACCATAATTTCTATGCCAAGCTTAGTGCTAGTGAATCAAGCCCTGCCAATATTTTGTTCAACTGGTTTGGCTATCAAGAAACCATCGCCCTATTAAATAAGTATGGGATGGACGAGTCTGTGGCGCCTAACAATTTCGGGCTAGAAATCAAAAATTCGTTTAATAATACTTGCAGCACGCTAATTAAGTCTGGGGCGGCCTCCCAATGTATGCAACTGCGGTTGTCTTGTCCGGACTTCCGGACTTGTGTGATTCATTCGGTTGTTATACATTGTTCGTTGTTGGTTATGCATGAACTACCTTTGTGGTGAAATAAAGATATATATTATATAGGCCAACTGTAACATGGCATACCGTATCCTTGGCTCCTATGCTACTTCGCATAGGAGCCAAGGCTTTACGAATCGGGAATAAAACAGAATAAAATGATCACAAACACTAATATTTCTTGCACAGCGAAGCGCTGTGGTGTTAAGGCATCGGACGCGAGTCTGAGAGACCTGGGTTCACGTTCCTGCGCCGGCAACTACGAAACCATGCCTTCACCATTACAGGATTTTCAGCCACGCTGTTAAACACACAAGCGTCACTAGCTGCTAACCCCATGCTAGAATACCGGATAATCATCGTTTGGTTGGCGTCAGGAAAGGCATCCGATCGTAAAATTCAGCAACTGCAGTCTTCACTACAGCGCAAACGTCTAAACCTGTGTTCACACCTGTCTAAACAGGTGTGAAAACATGAACATTAACAGATGAAAAACAGCTGTTTTTTTTTCATTACACAAATATTTTTTGCCATTCCGATCCATATCAATGAGCTCAAGTGTAACAGAAATTCGCTGCACTGAAAGGGTCGCGTCCCTGAAGCATGCAGCAGCTGCAGCAGCTTCACTGCTAGCACAGACCCACTCGCCTGTCTCGTCTAAAGTAATTCTATTTTTTGTTCTTTAGGGAACGTGTCTACTGTAGCACAAAGACTATATACAGTCTGGTTCTCTCACTGCTAGCAGACCCACTGGCCAGTCTCGCCTATAGCCAGGTCATCCCATGAAACCCAAATGATAGAAGAGGTAGAGAGACCTGCATGACAGCGTCCATGCGCTGCACGCACGCACACAAACACGCACACAAACACACACACAGACATACAAACACACACACACCTGTCCAGTCTGGCGGATGACAGCGTCCATGCCCTGCATATAAGACAGCACCTCCAGCAGTACACGCAGTGCCGCCAGGAACTCTGCGCGCAGCTGGGGCGTCCAGCCCCCATGGGGGGCCACGGGGGGGCCAACGAGGGGCGCCGAGCCCCCTTGTGTGGGAGGGCACAGCAGCGCGTACTTGAGGTCTGCCAGGGCAAACATCGCGCGCCTCAGCCCCCCGCTCTTCTCGTGTCGCTCAAACACGAACCTGCGCGCCCCCCCCAGCCCCGCGCGCCCCAGGGGCACCGTGTGGGGGCGACAGAGATCACGAAAGGTCGTGACGATGACCTAGAAATGCAGCACCTCTAGATATTAATCGTCGCACAGTCTCCGGCATATACTAGGTATGTCTTTTGGATTTAATAAAATACAGCACTGAAACGCACAGGAGTCCAGCAGATCTCCACAAAGTATGACTAAGCACCTTAACAAAATTTGATTCTGTGCAGTTTCAGACTATCGTACCACCACCACATCATGAAAATTAAGCAAAAACCCATATAGCCAAACTAGATATCTCGCGCAAATGTATAAATATTAATTTTTTTCTACTTGTTAAACTTTGTATATGCTTGTAGCATTTTGTGTTCTTGTATTACCGCACAAATTGCTGAGTCTCTTACTTTAGAATTATATTCCGCGTATAACATCTTAAAACCTGCACATGTTACTGTCAAAGTGTCACTGCACCTAATACTGCACAGCGCACACAGACGTCAAACTGACACACACACACAGATACACAAACTTACACACAGACTGACACACGGACACGCAGACAGGAGCACAGACTGACACACACAGACACATACAGACACACACACAAACTAACATATACACAGACCACACACAAACACACACAGACTGACACACAAACTGACACACAAACTGACAACACAGACACAGACTGACACATGACATAGCACTGACACAGACTGACACACACACACAAACCGACACAGACTGATAAACACACAGACTGGCGCACACACACACAAACAATTGACGCACACACATACACACAAATTGACACACACGGAAATACACACTGACATACATAAATCAATAAACATACAGACACAAACACACAAACTGACACAGACTGATAAAGACACAGACTGATACACAGACAGACTGATGCACACAGATATACAGACTGACACACACAGAGACATGCTGACTGATGCACACAACCCAGAGATCTGTCAGATCTGAAGGGTGAGTGTCCAGGCATGAACAGTGCTTGAAGATAAAAGAACAACATGTTGTTTTTGTTTTTTGTAGTTTAGGGACCGTGTGTAGCACACAAGGGCTATATACAGTCTGGTTCTGTATAAGAGAGCTGGCACAGAACCACTCCCCCTTCTTTATTCGCCTCTTACGACTCGCCCCGGGAGCTCTGGGTTGCAAGCCAATTCTTTGTTCCCGGCCTGTAAGAGGCAAAACGAAGGACGTAGAACCTGGAGCAGGTGGTGCTCTGCGACGAGCCAGCGCGCGATGGAAGGCACAGTGAAGAGCTGGACGGACTCGGAGGTCACCGACACGGAGTGATCGTGGTCATCAGCGACAAACTGGCGCATCAGCTCCGGGTAGAGGCGCGTAAACAGCGCCGCAAACCTGCACCGGTGTACACCGTCAGCCAGCGTGCAGACAAGGATGTATCAATGATTGGGGAGGGGGAGGGGGTGGGGGATATGTATCCCCCCACTAGCATCAAAATTAATTTTTTGTGGTAAATTAAGTGTTGATAAAACAGCGGGAGATTTAACAATGAGCGGTGTCAAAATGTGCGGTGCATGTAATCTTGTGAAACAAAGGAAAAGATAATAAGTTAAATCTAAGAGAGGGTTGGTCGGATGGTCTAGAAACGTGGGCACAAAAGGTTCCGTCAGCACCCGAACCCCTCTATGCGAGTTCGTCTCGAAGGGAAATCTAGTAGACATGTACAAAGCTATAGATCTTCATCCCCCCAATAACGAATTCTGGATCCGCCCCCGGGTGCAGAGCGGCTCACTAGGCCCATACTCACCACTGCAAGTTAACTGACAGTTCGCTAAATCGCGAGTTCACTCAATCCCCAAATAGTCTGCCAAGAAAGTGACTCTGTCCAACGCTTATGCCCAGAGTGACGTCACTCTTCGTAGCAGATGATCTGCCGATTTAGTCAACTCGCAAAACTTCTAACTCGCAATCATGGGCATGGGCCTAGGCAACCAAGTATGACAATTCTATTTAAAAAAACTAAATGGCAGCGCCCAAAAGACATAAATTTGATCGTGATTGATCACATCACATAATCACTACTGCGTCATAAGATGCTTTGTTTGTTTTGTCTTTTGTATTTTAAAGCCTGTGTGTAGCTCACAAGGGCTATATACAGTCCAGTTCTGTGCAAGGAAGCCCACACAGAACCGCTCCCCCTTCCTTCATCGCTGTTTACGACTCGCCCGGGGAGCTCTAGGCTGCAAGCCAATTCATAGTTCCCCGGTCTGCAGGGGGCACGTCATAGGATATAGGCCTCGCGTGCAGTCGGCAATAGTGCCATTGATCAATTAATCCAAGGGTCTAATCTAACGCTGCATATAAACCGTGATTTTCCGCATGTAATATTGCATGCAAAAAATCATGCATGGACGTTAAGGATATGATGTAATATTCAGAATTTACTTTCATGTGGCCATGCCTGCATGGCTTCATGAGAGAAAAGAAAAAATTTCAATCAGTGCTTTAGGGTGGATTTTATAGACGTGCCTTTGCGCTCGGCTAAGCAAAGTTCTTGCTAAGGAACGGAATTTAACGGCAGCCCCTCACTGCCATTCGAAAAAACTCGCAATAATATTTATCGGTATAAAATAAAATTAAAATTTTCACAAGAAATGAGGTTAATTTGAATTCAGTTTCAACAGAAAGCTATTTTGCTCGAAATTTATGATGTCATCTTAATTTAATGATGTCAAATTCAATAAATTCAAACTAAGCAAAGAGTCATTTTAAAGGCAGTTAAGGGCTTCTGTGAAATTGTCTCCTAAGCTAAGCCAAAGGCAAAAGGTGGGAACAAAGGAACGACTATAGAATCCACTCTTAGTGTCGATCCAATTTACAGTAAATCAACATTGTCAAAACAACGGCGGTCAGCTTTCGATGAATTTGTTATATATACCTTCTGTTACATATGCAACAATGTACTTATTTTCAAACCTTAAACAGAGCCAAACGTTAAACTGCAGCCACATATATGATCTTAAACTAAACGTAAAACCTGTGTTCAGCCCTGATATTAATCTTAACTTATCAGAACATCAAACTCAAATTTATTCACATCTTTCCGCATCCCCTCACCCTACTGCTAAGCATCAAGCGCTCCAGCAGGTGTTGGTCTATAATGTAACTACTGTATTCACTAATCCTTTTCTGTTAAAGTTTCATGCATGAAAAGTAGCTGTGATTCCAAACACGCAATTGCACGCAAAATTGCACGCAATATTGCATGCACGGAATGATAATAATGTAACGCAGCGTAGGTAGAGACGCTAAGCGTTCCTTTCCACTATGCATTGTTTGCATGCAATTTTGCATGCAATTTTGCATGCAACCATGCTAAGGCTAGTTTTCATGCATGCAACTGTGACAAACAAAGATTTGTGAATACAATATTTATTACAGGCTTTTACATCTTATATTGTAACAGTTTTGAATTTAACCAAAGTTGACGACCATTCATGAAAGTTCATGTCAACATCTGGCATACCGTGTGTAAAATAGGATCGGCATTAAAAAGCGGATTTGAATTTCCTCAACTGGGTTGCATGCACGGCTTGCATGAAACCAAGTTAAGAACATTTTACATTGCAATTTTCATAACGCGATTGCATGCAAAATTGCATGGAAAATATCAGCATCAGGGTCTCCAGGGTCGCACGCGCGTAAAATTGCATGGAAAATATCCTTGGTTGAAAGGAACGCTGACAGTAGACTCACCGGCGCTTGCAGCCTGCGTCAAGCAGCACAGCCGCCATGAGCAGCTGGCGACTGGTGACACGCGCCTGCTTCCACAGGCGCGCGTCTGCCAGCATCAGGGTCTCCACCAGGGCCCCCCTGCCCCCCTGTCCCCCGGCCTGGGCGCCCCCTTGCCCCCCAACCTGGGCGCCTCCCCGCCCCCCGGCCAGGGTCCCCCCCGCGGTAGGAGGGAGGACGACGGCTCCAAATAGCTGTCGCAGGCCGTGCGCGCGTGTTATGAGCTGGTGAAGCCAGGCGAGCAGTCGCACGGCGCACTGCTGGTGCGCCGCCACGCCCGTGTGGTGGATGACCACGCGGAGCGGCGTCTGGCCCGCACCGCGCGACGTCGCCTTCTCGATGACGCGCCGCACCCCGTCGCACTCGGTGTACCCCCCCCACCGCACCACCGATCGACCCTCGCGGTCAACCGTCGTAGCAAAGTCGACCGCCGCCGTCCGGTCACAGTCGATAGCCTTCATCAGCGCGCTGATGACCTACACACACACACGGGCACTGTCACATACACACACGCGCTGATCATATACATACACTTACTGATCACATAGACACTCTGATCACACAAATGCACGCACTGATCACATACACACTCTGATCACATAAATACACTCACTGACCACATACACGCGCTGATCACATACACACTCTGATCATATAAATACACTCACAGATCACATAGACACTCTGATCACACAAATGCACGCACTAATCACATACACACTCTGATCACATAAATACACTCACTGATCACATACACACTCTGATCACATAAATACACGCATTGATCACATACACAAGCACGCACTAATCACACACATGCACTGATCACACACACGCACTAATCACATATAGACACATACTGAGCACATACACAATTACCACACACACACACACTAATCACATACACTGAATACACACACACACACACACTAATCACATACACACACACGCACTGATCATCTACACACACAGTGTCAAACACTGATTACACACATACATTGATCATATGCATGCACTAATCTCATAAAATATTGCACTATCACATGTACACACACACTGACCAGTTGATCACATATCCACACACACGCACTGTGACACAGACCCATGCGACACAGACCCATGCGACACAGATCCATGCGACAGATTCATGCGACACAGACCCATGCGACACAGACGTATGTGACAGACTCACGTAACACAGACCTGGTCGTAGGTGTGAGTCTCGTCGTTGAAGAGGATGGTGCAGTAGGAGTCTGTGTGCAGCAGGGGGTCCCCTTGCAGGGAGGGGGGCAGGAACAGGGGCTCCCCCCATGTAAGCAGTTCGACGGCGTAATTGAGCAGGAGTTCAAAGAGAGCGGCCGCTCTGCGCCGCAGCTCTGGGGGCAGGCGGTCCAGCGGGGCCTCCCCCTCCTCAGCCCCGCCCCCCCCACCCTCCCCCTCAGGGGGCAGCCCCCGTGCGTGGACTCGACAGAACGCGTCGGAGCGCCACGCCTCAGTGTCCCCACAGTCACAGTAACCTCCACCCCCCGACGTACTGCGGCACACACACACGGAGACTCATGGAAGCACAGACCAACAGTGATGTTTTACTTCTCAAAATAGTTTCAGTTTCAGTTTAATTTCAGTTTGAGCTCCATAGTTTCAGTTTCAGTTACAGTTTCATTTAAGTTATTGATTTGGCATTTCAGTTTAATTTCAGACTATTTTCAGTTAGCATTCTTAAAATAGTTTCAGTTTCAGTTATCGCTAACGGAAAGGTATTAGTTTCAGTTTCAGCTTAACTGATATATCTCTGCACACCAACACACACAGGCACAGATGTTAACATACAGTCACATATGCAAATAAGCGAATAGAAACACACTAACGTTGGCACACACATACACAGATAATATAAGCACACACACTAACGTCAGCACACACATGCACACACAATATAAGCACACATACTAACGTCAGCACACACATACACAGACACATATAAACACAGAGACACTGAGATCCATAATCTTTATATACTGACATAACTCATAAATTATTTAAAATTTAATTGCTTATATATGATATATACACATATAAACACTAATTATATATAATTTAAATATACATAATTGGCTGCCCCCAGAAATAATCTTGCAGTGGTGCAACCCCCCCAACCTCATCTTGTAGTGTTGCAGCATCCCCCCCCTTACCTCATCTTGCAGCCGTGCAGCCCCCCCTTACCTCGTCTTTTTTTCTGTTTTCTCTTCTTTCTTTTTGTAGTTTAGTGACCGTGTGTTGCACACAAGGGCTATATAAAGTCGGTTCTGTGCAAGAGAGCCGGCACACAACTGCTCCCCCTTCTTTAGTCGCCTCTTACAACTCGCCCAGGGAGCGCTGGGCTGCAAGTCTATCTCACCTCATCTTGTCACGGTGCACGGTCCCTCCTACCTCATCTTATAGCGAGACAGGGGGGGGGCGGGGGGGGGGGGGGGGGGGGGGGGGGGGGGGGGGGGGGGGGGGGGGGGGGGGGGGGGGGGGGGG
>JAQIWG010002364.1:0-20630 GCA_034695025.1 Chamaedrilus cognettii | reverse complement strand
TGTTTGTAATTGTTGAGCTCCTGTAGTAGTTCAACTTTAGTAGGCCTATCGTTTCGTCTTCCGCTTTGGTATTCGTGATATGCGTTTGCAGCAATGCTAGCATTACTGCTACTTGCCGATATTTGTAGGTCATGTACAACGCATTGACCAGTAACAACGTCACGATAACGGATGATGTCTCCAAAACAATTCCCTGTGTGCTAATCCAAAAATTATCCACGTTCACCTCTCCTTGTATGATGGCCTCTGAAAGACTTGACAGGATTGTTTTGTCGGTCTTGATCATGTCTGCGGCTTGATTTAGGTCCAATTTGTATTTCTCATTTCTTGCATAGGCTTTGCTTGCTTTTTCCTCGTAAAATTTGAATTTAGGCATATCAATATCCGCCTGCGACGTGAGTAGCGTGTCACCCTTTAAATTTGCTAGTGTCTCTTCATTGAAGAACTTCATCAAAATTCCAAGATTTACTATGTGCTTCTGCGCATGATGACCTCCGTCGCTGTTCTCCCCAATCGTCTGCGTCATGGATTTCGGGATCCATCTCTGATCATCCGTCCATGAACAGTTAGCTTCAATAGTTATCAGACAACTGTCACATCCTTCGGCGTTTTCCGCTTCTTTCTCCCCACATTGAATAGTATAATTCTTAATATCGATCATGAGAAATGTCGACTGTTCTACGTGGTAGATTCCTGCTTCCCGACTATTCGTCATTATTGCGTATTTTTCATATTTCATCATTATTGCAGTACTGGTTAATTTCTCGTTTTCTATCCTGAAAAAGGGCCACGACGCACGAGCTGCTATTGACTTTATTAAAGATTCGCTGACGTTTCGCATAGTGATGCAAGGCTACCTCGCTCAGATCCTGCTTCGTCATGGTGTAGTAGAATTCTCTTGATTCGTCGATGGCGAATCCATCGGGTATATCTTGGAGCACGGTCACGTGACCCGATTGGTCATGAAGCCCGTTGGGGTAGGTATCAATTTTTTAAATGTCAAATCCGGTTCGAAACGAGCTCAAAGGGATCTGGATGGTTATGAACAACGTTTCGTTGCTGTAGGCATAAGCGAAGGCTCCGGCTACATACTGCCACGCAGGTGGGTGTATAATTCTCAATTCAGTCCCGGATTCCAGTAACGATTCGGATATTCCCTTGAATGTGTCGATTAGAATCCTCTCGGGTATCAGAAATGGTGGAAGATTGCCTCCGATCAACGTCTCCATTGCGGATAGGGTATTGGCGTAGAGTTTCTCATGGCTATTTATAGCATGTTCCACCTCGGCTGTGTACAACGTGATATTATTCACTCGCTTTAGCTGATGCAGGCCACCTGCTGTCGTGCTCTCAATAAGTTTAGTCTTATCCAGCGAATTTCGACATACTGTGTCAGTTAGTTCGTCCATTCTCTTTACTGAGGTTTGCACAAAACTGCTCATGTATTCTGCTGATTTCTTTAGTACATTAGTTTGGCTATCTTGCAGCTTCGCGAATTACGTGCGCCTCCAGTTGTCTCACATCATTGGTTGTTGAAACTCCAAAGAGGCCTTTCAGAATTTTACCTATTCCTGGGATCAAGGATTTCTTCTCTCTTCTTGTTTCAGTTCTTGGTTGATGGGTAGGGATCAAGCTGTGGATGGCTCGCGATAATTCCAGAAATCTTTCATGTCCGTCGAGGTAAATCTTGTCTAAAAAGTTGGCATTCTCTGCCCATATGTTGCATCGGAATCTAGTCGTAAGCTCCGAAGTTCCGGAGGCGCAGGGACGCATGAATATTTTCTGAGTGACATTGTCGAAATGCTGTTGTGGTGCGCGAGGGTTCACGTACAACTTCTCGTTTGCTGGCAATTTTATTGCAAACGTCTGATGCCAATTGTCGGTGAACGCCCGCAACTGTGGCCTGCTTTTGGAAAATTGCTCCATGTGTTATTCTGGATACAATTTTATCATCGCGATTCTTCTCTAGTCGTGCTGCCGATACGCCGATCACCAGAGACACTACTAGAGCGATTGCTTGCCCATGGATCCTGATCATTTTTGCTCTGAAATAGACCAATCACATCTTGCAGTGGCATTTGCTACGACTTTATCATTAATTGAAAATACTCTCTCCATTTTCCAACTTAAACTCAACTTCTCTAGGTGGAGCGCAGGTCATACTAATGCACGCAGCGACGGGTCCCACGCCTTTACGTGGAACCAAATTTAATTCAGGATCAGGGAGTGTGGGGTGGAAACGTCGCTATCAGGAAACAAGCTATGGCTCACTTTCCGGAGCGCCCACCGTGCTATGGGTTTCAAAGCTCATTTTATATTTAATTCAGCTAATGGTTTCTGGATGGATAATTTTAACATAGCGGTTCTTTGATTCAATCTGATCTAGTATCGCTTCTGATATCGCTGTTTCTTTAGCGCTTTGCGTACTGCTCCGGTCTGTGTATATCTTATGTGGTACGTTTCTTTCAGGAGATCGGAGACGTCTCCTTCGACGATCCAGGAGGAGGGGCATTAGGGTCCTCCCAGATAACTTTGTAATGCCGTTTTTCGTTAATCCACCTAACGCCGGCTAGTTTCTTTGCGCTATACCATTCTCCTTTGTCGGATGGGCGCGGTTCGGGTTCTGATTTCGTCCTGTCATTGATCGGTATGGGTGTTGAGGGTGGTTGCTCTCGGCGCAACCGCAAATCTTCAACTGTCGGGGTTTGATTGTGTTGATTGGGTGGTTTTGTCTCGTCCTCTATTTCAGAGTCGTCATGGGCATAGTCGGTAAGGGGTTTTGGTGACGCTTGGGGTCTTGGGCGCGGTTGCCCTCCTTGGGTTCGGTTTCTGGTTGGTTTGTCTTTTCTTTTCTTCGATTCATTCGGGTTTGTTTCGGATTCTCTGAGCTTCGGTTCTACTTGCAAGTTTGGGTTCAACGGCGGTACCTGCCGTGTTGTTTCGCGTACGTCTTCCGGTTCCTCAGTTCTGTTTTGATCCCGGCCGAGATCATTAGTAGTTGACTCTTCGGTATTGTCTTCCCCTTATTCCTCACGATCGTGACCCGTCGACTGATCACTCTCGTGGAACATGTTCCGGGTGCTGTAGATTCGTAGGCTATCTGCATGCACCGGGTGTCCTATTTGGGCATGGGTCTTGCAATCTCTGATGACTGGTATCTCCGTCATTTCATTTGTGAAACGCCGCTGGCAGCTGGATCAACCACGGCACCAACATTAGCATTCACGACGTAGATGACTCTGGATCAGATTCGCCAGGTCCCAGGACTGGTGGAGTATAGTCATTTCACTAGTTCAGACAGAACAACACACGCACTCTCGCGTTTTGTGGTCGCATTCTCCACTTACGCAGGTATACGCCATTTGCAGCCATGGACACTCCCCCTCCTTATCCTATCCGTCGCATCCTCACGTCTCAATTTTCTGGCTTTCATATCCTTCTCTGTCACACTTTTCCATGTCGTTTCCGGATTTCCTAGTCCCGTATAGGCCACGTCTTTTCTCAGCTACTTCATAATCCATACATCTTCGTACCCAATCATCCGGTTCCTTAAAAAACTGAAGCATGTCAATATTATATGAACTCACTGTGTGCGCCGCCAAACTCCCTGGAGGTCTGTGTTGGACGATGGAATTTATCGTGATGATGAGGAAAACAACGCATGCTAGCAAAATTATCATCCTCATCTCTGCGGCTCGCATCGCGTCCAAATCTGCACACAGAACACGCGCATAACAATGGACCCCCACATGAAGCGACTGATATTTTGCAAAAGTTATTAATTTCTAAAAATGTACAAATTCGCTTTTCATTCATTATTTGTTAAAGAATTTATGAACAATTTATCATGAATAATTCATCATTTATTTATCATTAATTATCTATGAATAATTTATCATTAAATTTCCGTATTTTTATCGGTTTTTGGAGAAGGCCTACGTCCTTTTCACAAAACACATGCTACCGGTACTACAATAGCAGGCAAGACTATAGTACTAAACTCAAGACCCGCCGCCTGGCGCTTTTCGGTGACACAACACAGTAGGACCAGGGACAAGGCGCTAGAATGACCCTGGACGGCGCCTTGTTCCCACCGAAGGACTGGAAGCGATCCAGGAACCGCCCTAGTAACGCCTGGTTGACCACGATCAGGAGTGACGTCGAGCTTCACACATATCGCACTGTTCACTGTCGTCCAAAAAAAGAAAGTCCAGAACAGGCAGCAATGGCATGGCATCTCCCATCATACAACGTTCAGCTGATTCATCCATGAAGCATGCGACTTTAAATTTAGGATAAGCGATGATCTCTTTAAAAAACTTTATAAAAACTGTGGTCGATCTCTAGACAGTGATTTTATTATGAAATACTATTCAGAAAATCAAATCAGTAATTTTCGAAAGATGGCTGAAAAAATAATATTGAACTCAGTGCTGCATTGGAACATCCGCAGTCTAAATGGCATGCCAATCAAAGCAAACTTCTACAGCTATTGGACGTCCTTTCTTGAATATGATTTTAACATCATTATCAAACTTATCGTGACAGAACCTTGGTCTTTAGCGTTGAATTTTATTTTTTTAAACATTCTGAATGGTTGCACACTTTATCATGAGGTGGCAATAGGAACTCAGATTTGTGGTGTTGGAAATCTTTATTAAAAAGACATTTTAAGCGAAAATAACTTCTATCACATTTAGGCCTATGCATTCCAAGTGATGACAAAATGAAATAGAAAACCAAAAGCCAGGCGTCGAGGGAAAGGATTCATTATGATTTCATAATATTAGTAAGATGTTATAGACACCGTAACATTAGCGAATTCTCTACAGCGTTGAACAAAACACTTAATTTGATTGCTTCACAAAAAACCGTTCAGCTACTTTAATTGATCATGCATACTATTAGGGCCGATGGATTTATATAAAGGCAAGCAGCAAAAGTGTCAATAAGGTCCGAGGGGGGGGCCAAAGGGGCCCCGGGCTCCCTAGGGGCCACGGCAGGGCCGCCAAGGGGCTCCCAAAGAGAACACAAAAGCTTTCTCGGGGGTAGATGATTCAAAGGAGTTTCAGTGGGCTCATTAGACGCCCCGAGATTTTCCTAGACTCTCTTGGGTCTCCGATGGTTTTGGGAGTTGCACGGGACCGTGTGTACATGGATAGTAACGAAGACTATTAGAGTCCGGTTCTGTGCAGAGGGCCATGCATGCAGACTGCTCCCCCTCTCTTTAGTCGCCTTACACAACTCGCCCGCGGAGCTCTGGGCTGCAAGCCAATTCTTTGTTCCCTGGCTTGGTGGGGTGGTTATGGGTCCTTGTACGCCTAACAGTCCTTTCAATCCCCAGCATCGCGGAGTACCCCTTTGGAATGGTATAGGCTAATTGTAAAATAGGGAATATTGCATTATTAATTAGGTTTCATAATTATACTGTATTGTGTTGTGATTGATACTCATTCCACTACAAAGTAGGCCTTTTTATCCAATGGCGCTTGTACATGGAAATGTATTAATGGCGCAAACAGCTATGCAGAAAAGTGAAGGTATAAATTAAGTAATTGCTAAATTGAAATGAATTATCGTGAAGTTGAAGTGAAAGCCTATGCTTAATAGTAGCAACCTCCTCCCCTCGATTTTCGTTGTTGTCTGATGGTCCAAAATTCTGGAGTCCAAAAACGTACAGCAATCTTTAGTATTAACGGTTTTAGTATATTGTACAGTATCATTAGTATTTGCCGAATTGTGTCCTATGCACGGATATGTAAATTCAAACTTCAACCGTTCAACATTAATATTGGTATTCACCATGATGGCGAGTTAACCTCGAGTTGACTCAACCGGCGGATCATGTGACGTCACGCTAGGCATAGAAGATTGACAACGGTCATTTTCAACTCGCCGATTGACCAACGCGAGGTTAACTCGCAATGGTGGGTGCGGGTATTAATTCCAGCCCGCCTGCCAAAAATTATGGCATCATCACGATTGGTTACTTCAAATTGTTGCTTCCCTTAGACTCCAATGAATTAAGTTTCGAATTTTTTTATTTGCACTGACGATATAGCCTACATACAGCAGGCCTGTTGGTCAAAACTCAGAATGGGTCATTACAAGTCCACGGTGTTAAGATTGAGTTTGAGTTGAGTTGACGTTTGACGAGTTATTCGTTAACTTTTATTTTTTTGTTTTTTGGGGTTTTTTTAAATACAAGATTCAAATTCACATTTTTTGCTGTTGTCTGTATGTTTTGGCATGATAATGTTATTCCGAATGTGAATATGAATGTGAATCAAACATGTGGAACGTTAACTGAACTCCAACTCAATCGTAACACCGTGGGCGTGAAATGACCCATGGATGAGCTGGCAAAATGAATTGTCTTCGTGCTCTTCGTAAGTTATGGACGGCAGGGAAAAGGTGTTCAGATTGAAGTTGATGAAATATCTTTGCCCCCATCCCCAAGAACAGAAGATGTAAGTACATGCAGCCTACAAATTTTGAGTGCAACAAGACTATTTTGATTCCCTCTGAAAGCGAAACCGTGCCGGTGGCACTGGTGAGGCGGTGCGACACCCGGTGCCAAAATTCCAGGGAAGCATCAGCGGACTGCAAAAAGAGTTCGTATAGGCCTAAGCTTGGCCTATTGGGCCTACTTTCTATTGGCGCTGGGAAATTAGATATAGGCTATTCCATAGCAATTAGAATATACGTGTACATATATACTTACTAGTAATGATAGAATATAGAGAATATAGTAATTAGATTCTACCCGTGTATAATCCTCTATATACACGGGCTATTCTGCAAATTAGATGTAGGTGTAGGACTTCTTGCAAATTACGCTCTTTGCAGTGGCGCCATGGACGTAAAATCTGAAGACGTAATTCTGAAGCGAGGTTCGTAAAAAATCTACAAATTCATGAACACTATTTCTAAAATTTACGCATTATATGCAAAACCATCCAAACAAGCCGACATGGAAATGTAGAGGGCGAGCCAAAAAATGGATACACTTGGGCTTTGCATGTATTGCTGCTGCAGTTTACTTTAAACTAGAACCAAGTATCATACGCAAAACAGGCGTCTAAAACACTGTTTGCCAAATGCGGTAGAACTCTGTTGAATAGTATCATGATCAGGCTACGAGCTTTGAATTTGACTCACACGTTATCTTGATGTAGACTAGACAGCATGATCGATCATAACTTTCATTTATCATAGAACTTTATCGAATATAGCCTTATAGCTTTGCTTATAGAGCATAAAAAGTGATGAATATTAGAAAAAAAACAATTAAATAAATTTTTCAAACAAAAACAGTAGGGTGCCTCAAGTCAAAGTATTCAGGTCAATCAACTCCAGTGTTGATACTTAGCGCTCACGGATCTTAACTCTGCACATTTTTTAGCATCCCCCAGACTCATTTAAGTTAAAATTTGAAAAGATTCTCAATCAAATATAGCCAAGATTAACTATACTCACCGTATATAAACCAAACCCATACCCTACCTAACCCTAACGAAATCTTAACCTAGACCGAAGTAAGACTGAGCTTAACGTCAAGGAATGTATTCAAATTAATATGCGTCACCGTGAGTACCCAAAAAATGTGCACAAGTTATCGTCTTTGAGCTGCTTCAGTGTTGATGAGCCGCTTTGTAAGAAAATGGCAGAAGGTCGTGACTACGACGCAGCTGTGAAACTGCACTCCACATCAGCAGCAGCGGCGACGGCTGGAGCTTGATCGCGCTTGATTTCATACAGCGACAGCGAGTCCGACTGATGCAAGACATGTTGGCTGTGAGCTGCATAGCAACAAACACTGATGTAAGGGGTGTTGACTGTGAGCTGCACAACAACAAACGCTGCTGCAAGACGTGTTGGCTGTGAGCTGCAGCATAACAACTAACGCTGATGCAAGACGTGACGTACACACATATTGTTTCAAGAAGCTGATTCCAGCATTCACGATAGAAAAAATGGGCGTAAGAGCAACATGCCTCCAAAGTGCTGGACAACAAGCTGACACGCTGTGAATTGTCGACCAATTATGGTGCTTGTTAGAATTTTTTTGTTAAATACTCATTTCTAATATTTGAAGGATGGAATAACCAAAGAGTAAAAGAAATTTGAACGTTTTGTCCTTGTCACAAAGATAAAGCACAAAGATAAAGCGGCAGTGTTACAACAATAATTAGATTGCGAAAAAGCTCTTAACAGCGCTAAAGTAGTTTGTTATTTGATGCGCTGATTTGAAGGTTAACTTGATTTCGCGTGTCTTTTTTTATCCACGCATAAAATTTAACACAAATTGGTAGAAAAATTAACAATTCACTCTCACTAGAGTCAATATGGTTTAGAATCGATTAACTTTATTGCTTGTGGTAGTTTCTAATGATTAATGAGTTGATCAATGAATTGATCAATGAATTCAACGGCGCAACCACACTCTAAAAGTTGGGGAGGTCGGGGTCAGATTGGGGTCAATTTTTATATAGCAAAACGCTTAAAATGGAGAGGTCATCCTAAAAATTGGGGGCGTCAGGGTCAAATACTACATAGAAAACGCTTAAAAATTAAGCGGTCATCTCAAAAGTTGGGGAGGTCAGGATCCCCTTACCCCCCAGTGGTTTTGCCCTTGCTTAAATTATGGAACACAGTGAATATTTATTTTTATTAACAGTGCATTGCCTACCGCAACCCACTGACGGAGCAAATAAATAATAATTGAGGCGCAGAGCCTACCGATGTACTGTGGATTGAACGCATCCGTCGTCTGTGTGTCGTTCACGGGTTGGACCCTATCGCGCGCACCAGTATTCAGATGCTCATTGTCTGTAACGAACATTTCAGGTGACAAGTTCTTCGAATGCGCTCGCTCCTCCGTCTCGGAATCCAAAGAATTTCCCGAACACCTCGACCCAGGCACCCTGACGCGACCCTCCTTCCGCTTGCACTTCAATTTCGATTTGTTCTTTTTCCCATTCTTTCTTTTGGTAGTCTCCGCTGCCTCGACCGACACGGAAATATCAGAAATAGGCGCGGTACGAGCGAAGCTGGAGGATTTAGTCTGGGATTCGTTTGACTGTTTCTGGGCTGCGCTGAGGGCAGGCCCAGAGCGAGAATCTTGAGCTGCGAGAATGGAGCCTGATTCACTAGCGCTTACTGCGAGGATGGGGCCATCGTTTAACGTGTGAACACCTAACGAAGTCTTCCCACGAAAGACGGATGACCCCAAACAGCCGTTCAAGACATTCAGGCAACTTGCGCTATCCCGCCTAGATCCGCTCACCCCTGCTTCCATATCACGATCGGATGCGCCGCTGTCGGAGGGCAGATCGCCCTTGAGTCCCGGACGCGACAGGGGCGACAAAGACTCGTCAAAGTTGAAATGAGCTGCAAAGAAACAGAAATGAACAGAACAAAATGAGTCTCTTTTCTTAAAATGTAGAAACCAAGGGGTACTTCCGAGTGCAAATCAAATCAGTCGTGGCGCGGACACCGAAATGCCCTTCCAATGTTTAATTAAATTAAACTTCATATTGATCTCTATAGCGATGTGTTTTATGTTCTAATGTGCAAAAAAAAAAATTTATTTGAAGTCAAAAGATAGCGAAGCTTCAGACTATACATCATATCTCAATAGTAAACGACCTACTTCAACTTCAACTTTTCTACTGCACTCCACCCTATTGGATGATTATTTGTAGGGCTGACAAAATAAAGTACCTTTGCCAAGGGTGCACAAAATAACTCAAAATCTCTTGCCTGGGCCGGGAATCGAACCGACACTCTGCCACACTCGCAATCCTAAGTCCGCTACTTAGAACACTCGACCACAACGCTTTACCAAATGAAACCTAATGAATTTCTTCAATAACTAGGAATGCAATAAGCGTTGTCAATTAAATTTTTACCACATTAACCTGGATCATAGTTTCCCAGCTTGGTTCATGCGTTTTTGGTAGGTCAACTTTGATTACTGGTATCTTTCTACCTGCTTGATAAAATTTAACATAAATTGGCAGAAATATGAGGCAATGATCCAATTAATGTGGTAAAAATTTACTTGACAATAGACTACTTATTGCATTTCGAAGTTATTGAAGAAGTTCTTTGGATTGTTAACCTTTGCACGCTACCACGACACTACCAGGTAATACAATATGTATTGCCTGGTAGTGTCGTAGTAGCATGCAAATCATCCTGGACGATGTCACCATTATATCAGATACTGCTCTGTATCTCCACGGTGTCAGGCCACGCCCACAATCAGAATTCTTCAACCATTGCGTGTCTCACAATAATAATAATCGTAATTAAAATTCATATATGACGATGCACTTTTACTCAAAATCCATTTCCGCTTCGGTTCCCCATAACTGACCGGCGCCCAAGCGTGTGATGCCGGCGAGCAACTCGCTGATTGCACAAATGAAGGTCGGGTCAGAGGTCAGTGGCGCAGAACCACGCTGTTCCCTAGCCGTGTCTAGTAGCCGCTCCAATTGCTGCTGGCGCTCGTCCAACCTATGACAGTGTCCGTGAATCGAATTTAAAATTAGATTTTAACCTATGACAGTGTCAACTTTTGAAAATTTTAAATTAGGTTTCAAAGTCATATATAAGTAGACCTAGGCCAATAATCATTTGAACAAGTCAGTTTTCAATTGTACTTTGTCTTTTAGTTGTAAGTTCAAAACAATTGTCACTGTTCTACCATAAATTTGCCGTAATTTATGTGTTAAGGTTAGGCTAAGGCGTATGCCTTTTCGTAGAATATTCTGCTCTAAACTATGTTACTTCATTTTGTGAAACTAAGGGCTGGTTTCTCAAACACGGATTTAATCGTGGTTCAGGATTTAACCTACCTTTTTGCATAGACTAAATCCTAAACCACCATTAAATCCGTGTTGGAGAAACCAGTCCTAACTCTTGTGAGGACATCTGTTATGAAGTAATAAATGTGAAGGAAGTATAACAGATATGTTTCAACTTTGAAGCACTGACGTGCAGGCTTTGAGTGGAAATCACTCAAAGCCCTTACAGAGCTCCCTTGTAAGGGAGCCTTACAGAGCTCCCTTACAGCACCCTTACCCTTACAGCACCCTTACAGAGCTCCCTTACCCCTCAAAGCCCTTACAGCGCTCCCTTACCCCTCAAAGCCTTTATAGAGCTCCCTTGCCCCACAAAGCCCTTACAGAGCTCCCTTACCCCTCAAAGCCCTTACAGAGCTCCCTTACCCCTCAAAGCCTTTACACCTAATGATGTACGTGTAGCCTACATGTACATCAGGCGAAAATTCTCCAATCATCAAGCAGCTAACATTAATTAGGTACGATTATTAGGTTCATTTAATTTTTCATTATTAGGTTCATACATTCATTAGGTACGATTTTCGTTACATGCATTGTCTTCGTGTTGCACTGTGCGTAGTGCGTCACCTCGCGAATGCATTGTTTTACTTAATTTTTTCTCGTGATGTTGATTGCTACCATTGATTTGGTGAAATAAAGTTTGTATATAAAAAATTATTTAAACTGAAACACGATATAAATGATCTGCTACACAGCGGCGCTGTCCGATGATGAGCTCAGCTAGCTACAGAGACAACAATTTTACTGGGGTCGCGCGCGCCTTCTATTTCGGTTTGGTTCCAGTTATTTTTTCCTCATGTAACACTATCATGCATGTATATGCTGTGTAGAAACTTAATCTGTGTGATTTTTATATCACGTCTTGTGATATAAATAATATTCTTTAACAGTTTCATCTTTAAAACAAATTTTCAAAACAGACTGAATTATTTTAGTGCTGCTAGTGTTGTATTAGGGCTAACGGTGAAACTCAACTTGTAGCGTGCAACTGTAATCGTAGCTGCAGTGCTAACATTGGCAATAAATTAGTACTATAACACACATGTGCACCAAGCTGCGGCTACAACTTATATGACTTTTGCATTGTTCACCAAAATTACTGAAGCTAACCAGAGTTTTGGTCTCAAATAAAAATGTAGGGGTTTACATTAAATAGCAAAGGTACTTACTTTTGTCGCAATTTGTCGAAGCAGGTCCCCAGTAAAGTGTCATCCTGCGACTCTCCCCCACATCTCTCAGGCCCCCCTTCGGCCCTCAAAACAGGCTTTGTACTTCCTGTGGATGGATGCTGTCTATGTATTTCTGAGGGGACCAGTGAGGCTGAGGGGGCCTCTACTCCTCCCTCAAGTCCCGAATCGCTAGACCGACAGGAACAGGGGGAGGAGGGGGTGGCTTGACAGGATGGGGAAGGGGCACGGAGACAGCAGGAGTCCCCAGTCATCGTTGAGACTCCCGACGAGCCGTCGTCCCATTGGTGAGAGGGGTCGGGGTCAGCTGGATCAGGGGTAAAGAGATCAGCTGGGTCAGGGGTGAAGGGGTCAGCAGGGTTGAGGTTAGATGGACTAATCTGATCGCCGCTCTGCTCGCTGCAGTCACTGACCGCGCACTTGCCTTGTCTCCTAGTGCTGAGCGGCTAGCAGAAGAAGCATTCAACTACATTAATATAAAAATATAAAAATAAGAAGACTTTAAATTGTTGAATAGATGATCACAGCTCGTACAGAAGACAATCGTAATCGTCAAAGATCAGAGATGAAGCAGACAAAAAAATTAAACGGCTGTGTGCATCGTCCATAGATATCAAATACTATTATGGCATCATCACGGAAAATGCACGTTTGGTTTTTCAACTTGGAAAGATTTTTTCTTTTTCTTCTGATAGCAGAAAATTAATCAAAGATGTATAAAATTATCACATGACCATGCATGTAGTATAAATCAGAGCTAAGATGCGACGCACACGAAATCATACGTAGCATACCAAACGATTGACAGACAAAAAATCAAAGCTGAACCTGCATCTTGCTACATCTATAGACTGTAGTCGGCTATTGCATGCGACAAAAAAAATCCTCGACCAAATACATGTAACTCTAACAATGAGCTTAGCAAAAAAATTGGCGTCTAATAGTTAGGCCTTAATTATTAATAGAGTTTGGTTCAATTATCGTTGATAATCCTTAGATCTTTGGGCTAAATTTTGTCCTTCCTGCTTAATTGGGTATTCGGCATAGGCGGCGACACCTATGCAGCAGGGGCAGCACGTGCTGCTCCATATTTGGCCCAGGAGCAACACCCAATGCAGCGTGCTGCATCATCATACCCCAGGCAGCACACTGCATTGGGTGCTGTTTCTGGACTAAATATGGGGCAGCACGTGATGCCCCATATTTGGCCGAGGATTTCATGCTAAACTGTTCATTCTTGTCCGCTATGTTTGTGTAATAAGGCATCAGATAGCAAATCAGACACAGTGTGCTTTTGTGCGGCACTGGCCTGATCTGTGCAACATTAGCCCAGGCGTTCTGACCGGCCCCCGGTGAACCGCCCGTCAACCGTAAATTAATTATCGGACTTGTGTTAACTTTGCCGGTGTCATTCCCTCTCGGTCGAACTGTGACTTGATGAGCTACAGTTATCATGCAGCGTTTGATAGCAACTAGATGTAGGTTGTATGCTCCGTGCATTCCACTTGTCACTTTCCACTGCTGCATTCCACTGCTGCATATCAGAATAAGGACGTCCTAATAGATCCAGTGACGGATGCAGACTATAATCCTTGGGGAATCGGGGGTAGCCAACGCCCTCTTTCTCTATAACATAGGGGTCAAAATAAAAAAGCCTCAATATCATAATCGCTAGCAGAAAAATTAAGAATACTATATTAATTGGAGAGGACATATTCTTAATCCCCTCGCTCCCCTCCCCCCCTCCTCTCACCCCCGCCGCCGCCGTGGATCCGCCGCTGAACAATCTTGCGCCGTTAAGGTGCCAAAATGTAGATGTAAGCCATGGTGTTTTTAGCGCACCATTCGCAAAATTGTGTTTTGCTAATGAATTTCAATGCCAGATTTCAGATTAAAATGCTCGAAAATCGTTGTCGGCCGGGGCTCTGCCCCGGACCCAGCTGCGAGAGCCTACGACGTTCCCCCGGACCCCTAATCGGAAGTACCGACACCACGACCGTCACGATGGAGGACACGGGGAACTATTGTGTTTTAAGAGACCCATATAGTTGCGTAGTATCGATAACCGTATCGTTATTTGGAATAGAATATTATTTTGTGCGGCAAAAAAACCAGACCAACCTTGCTCGCATGTTTCTTCCACTGACCAAGAATGTCATTGGCGCCACCTGTACACAAAAAATGATATTTATGAGCGTTTATTCATTGTATGGTGTTCTGTTTTCCGCCTTGTGTTCTGCTTTGATTGTGAATAACACATTAACATATAGTGCACTCCATTTAGACCTTTATAGATGCAGCCTATTTTACTATCTTTTCCTCCTTTGTTTTGTTTTCAACTAGGCCCTAAAATGCTGTCATCTGATGTTCCTTTGTCTTTCCAAGTATGACATGCCGCATACAAGTTACAAGGCCCTTCGCACCGGTACAATCAGCGGGTAATACAGGTTAATCGAATGCCACAGGTGTTTGCACTCACAGGGACATGCACGAGACCTAAGTATACAAACAGCAATACCAGGTATCGTTTTGAAGATAGTAGGGCCTATTAATCCAATGCATCTTCTTCTTCTTCCCCTGCGAGTTTAAGGACCGCCGTGTGTAGTAACGAAGACTATTACAGTCCGGTTCTGTGCCTCGGCCTCAGCATTACAAGCGCAGAACCTCCTCCCCTCTTACGTCGCCTTTTGCGACTCGCCCGGGGAGCTCTGGGCTTCTGATCAATTCTTTGCTCCCCGACCTGCAGGGGGATTGATCCAATGCCGTATAGCCCACATAGCCTTTTATTTCAGGCGCCACAGGCAGCCAGCGTCGTGAATCATTTTCTGCACGTTCTAGCGCTCTGACTGAACTCCTTTTATATTTTTCTTTCAGTCGATTAATTGTAGGCCTACATGCAATGCAGAGAATATTTGCGCTATGCATGAACAGGCTTGAACTCGGCGAGCCATATACTGTACATTGTTTAATTTATTTCAGGCAACATTGATTGGTAAAGGCTGCATAAGTTGACTAATTAGTAGAATAACTTAATAAAAACGTCGTTAATAATTATTTCATTTATCAACGAAAGAAGTATCTCAACAATATTCTCAAACAAATTAGTATGATTAAAATAGACGCATGAAATAAATAAGAACATTTTACTCGGCCTATTTGCAGTAGCATATTTGCAATGAGTATCAACAAAGCGCAGAGCTGTACGAGAAAGGACAGACCGTCTAGGAATGCGGCGACCGTTAGCTGGACGTCAAGGTCGAAGTGCTGCAGCAACAGGGTGATGTCAGCGGTGCTCGCCCCCCGCACCACCTCCCTCACCGCCTTCACCTACACGCGGGCAAGGGGGGTCCTAGCGGGTAGTAGTATGACTTTCGGAGGGGGCGGGCGTGGAGGGCAGCTACCCCGAATCCCATGCTCCCTCACTACCCCACTCACCGGCATGGATATAAACAGTGTATATTTGAATACATTGAAATTGCTATGAGCTAGGACTTTCCTATTTGCATTAGGCCCATTTGGAGCATAGTATGGTCTTTTATAGGCTGCACTGTTTACTTATTCTTCTTTAAAGCTGCACGTGTCATTATGTTTGCGACACTTTTTGTGTGAGTAAAGATACATGGGCCTAAAGATATGAAGTGTCGCGAAACGGAACAGCATTGAAAAGTTGCAGCGTCACTATCAGTCGCTGATAGAGAATGAGCGCACACGATGGTCGCCTGTAGCAAGGGAGGATATCGCGTCGACGTATTATAATGCGTTGAGCAAGGACTCTTCGGACCAATGGCTCCCGGGATCTCGAAAGCAACGGGTGCGAAAGCAGCGTGCGCCCACGAGAGGCGCGTAAATAAATGTTATATGAGCGATTCGATGTTTAGCCTACCTTGGACTTGATGTGCTCGAGGTCGAAGTGTGGTGTCCTCATGGTTCCACGCATCCGTCTAGAGTCCGGTTTAGTCGCAGACCGGCTCTTGAGTTCTTAATGCTATCTGTGTTCCGCTAAACTTATCGCTATCTGTGTTCCGCTAAACTTATCGCTATCTGTGTTCAGCTAAACTTATCGCTATCTGTGTTCAGCTAAACTTATCGCTGGCCAGGGATAAGTTTAGTAGGAGCAGTACTCCAAAAACGACATTTTTTTAAACTCTACTCCGATTTAGAAATTGGTGATATTAGTCGTAAAAGTGGACGATGGTGTAGTAGGCCTACTGTAGGTTAAAAACTCCTTTTTTGAAAGGCACAGGAGTGCACTACTCCTGTTTTTTAAGCAGCAGGCGTAACGCTACTCCTATTTTGTAAGGGCTAAACTGAACTCTGATTATAGCAAGGTATCGCGATAACGGTGACAGGCAGATAATAACGTAGGCCTACGTGGGCGAGCTAAGAATGCGCCGAGCCTTTGCACCCTGAATCAATAAGACTGGCATTCGATGCATCGATCAACCGGAAACAGCAATAACCAATATTGACTAGCGGATAGATCCGTTGCCAAAATTTGCCAAGGCCTAAGGTAGCCCACATGTAGCCTGCGTGGCTTAATTAAAACCGCTATTCGCTGAATTATTAACCGTCAATGCCTACAGGAACTAGGCCCGATCCGCATAGCACACAATGCTATAATATGCAATAGGGAGCGGTCGTGTAGCGGGTCTTAGTCAGGTAGGTAGCCGAGAACAATTTTCATGACGCGATCTCAGTGCGGTATCAGAAAATCTTCTTACGTCGCCCTACACAATGCAAATTGTTGCAACATTCGCACACTCACGATTTCTCCCACCCAGCTAATTAGCTATCATTAAATGCATATTTTCACCCGAGCTGTAACAGCGTGTATCAAGATAAATCTTTGAATTGACTGTAGTATATTGCAGACTGCGTTGTAATATCTACGGTACTATAACTGTTTGTGAAGATTAGGCTACATTATATATTAAGTATATCAATATATATCGATTAATAGCCTACCTTCTATAGTTGACTCAGATATAGGGGCCTACTAGTCTACTCTCGGCTACTCCTACACCGCGCACGTTCGCGTTAAAATTGAGTCAGTGTTCTACGCCAACGTTACAATCTTATGGTCGCTCGTAGCAGACCAGCGTTAAAGTCGTGCGGCGTAAAGGCCGTGCTTAAATCCGTAGCCTATACGTATACCGCGATCTAAGACCACGCACCCGTGTGACAGCGAAATCTAAGAACGACCATTACTACTCGCCCGCAGTGGAGGCCATTTGGTTCTGGTTGGCTATACTTGCATTTATGAAACATGGATCCTAATCCTATTAGCGGCGCACAAAAATCCAATCTGCTCGCTTGAGCTTGATACAAGCCATGCCACCCCTAGATTTAACCGTTGGAAAATCGCTTGAAATAACGTTTGGGTTAGTTTAGGATTAGTTGAGAGTTAGCTTGGAGTTAGATTAGGGCTAGGTTAGGGATAGGATGAGATTGACTAAGGTTGGAATATCTTAGTTTTTATCTTGTTTGTTTATTTCTTGATTTAGATATGAATGCCAGTACCCCATTGGCTTGTGCGTGCGTGCATGTACAGCTCATCGGCGCAGATTGCTTATTCGCATGCGAGCCGGTAAGCCCACGCCTTGCAGGCCGAAACGACACTTTGTAGAGAGAAATTCAACATAGATTACTACGGTACTAGACTAGCTCTGTAGCCACGGCCTACAGTTGGCGTCGCCGCCCAATGCACACGATTAGCCTAGGCGTGCTCCGCTGTTGTTGTCGACAAACGACAAAGCAGGGCGTGATGCTCATTCACGGGAGGGCTGTATAGTGCAGCGTATACCAGTGGTGTCTAACCTTTTTAGCAGGCGGGCCGCATTTGGCGGCCCGTTCAATAAATTACATACGCGAAAGTAAAGTAGCGGAAGCTATACATAATGGGTAGTCATTATAAACGCAAAAATTAGTGCAGCAAAGTTTCTGAGAGGTAAAACCGTGAAAATGACGTGCAGCAAACATTTGTGTTTTACAGCATTTCTTAATTCTTTATGGACAGCTAGTCCCATAATCTTGCTAAATTGTGTCATTGCACTATTAATAAAATAATTTCTCGGAAAATAAGGCGCGGAACAGTTGCTCAATACTGCAAAACATGAAATTTTTGTGCGCAACACTGTGCGCGAATGTGGCAAAAAATTTGGCTAATTTGCCAAAATTACATGCAGCAAGAATAAAGCTGCAGACGCTGGGCTGTATAATGAGCAGTCTCCAAAAAACGCGGAAATGAAGTGCAGTAAAATTTCTGAGAGGCAAAACCGTCAAAAGTACATGCAGTGAAATTTCATGTTTTACAGTATATGGCGCTACTAATTGGTGATTTATAGTTCAAGAAAAATGCATTGCCCAGGTTTACGTAGTACTGTGTATATATTGCACTTTATCAGCCCCAATGCAAACATTTTGGCTTATATATATTTTAACAAAACACACCATCGAGTGATAGCACGAACTTTGATCACTCCTTAATGTTAGCAGGTCAGATAAAGTAGACGATAGAGCAGGCCTAGTAGCGTAGCAACATCAAAGTATTTCTTTAAGTTTAAAGCTAAAGAAAAAAACAATGAAGAAACATGATGCTCATTCAAGTGCCTCCTTCATGCAAAATCACGTTTGAAACATTGTTGCTAAGTTGTAGCTAAGTTATAGATACTCCCTTCTATGGTATAGCCTTCTCTGTCAATTTTAACAATGTCATTGAAAGTTAATTTGATTGAACGTCCTTGAAGTCACCCGGCATAATTATTACATACATCCCCTTGTATGAATGATAATTGGAAAAGACCAGCGACGATCAAATTAAGATACGAATAGCGAAGATATCAAATGAAAGTCAATGTACGAACATTGTCGTACATTGCTAAATACGTTATTCCCGTCTCACAGCGAATTATAGCAGAAACTAATTTAGCAAAAATAAACAAAAGAAATCAGAGACCCGTCCGATTTTTCACAAATGAAAACGACGATTGCTGAACAAATTGTAGGCGCAGATTGTGAATATTAATTTGCCATCATACGTCTAGATATCTCGCGACTCAAATTGAGCGAGAACGGGCGTTTGCTGGTTGTGAACTGTTTGTTAGTTTTTCCTATGGCATGCAATATAGCTTTGATTTTTAAAAAGAAAAACAGGAGTTCCGATAAGTTCAAATTGCTCCCGTGACACTTTTGCTATTTTGATAATAATCGACGCTGGCAATAAAAACATTTGAAGTCGGTGCCCAACTACAATATTTTACCCGTTTCCTTAAACTTTCCTTAAAAATTTCAACAGCATCGCAACTGCTGACTCCAGTACAAATCAACGGTCAGCTGGTAGCAGTGCAACCGAATTAATCTACGGCCTGAAACTAAAATTTATAATAAAATTAAATAGCTTTCAAACACAACTTCTTGTCAGCGATCGATCGACTACAAAAACAAATCTAACACATTCATTTTTCAACACACTACACATTGGTCGATAGCGTCTCCTTCCGACACAACATATTGTCTGAAAATACATCGAAGCGCTCAAATAGAAAAAGTCATAATTATTTTATAATATAATCAGAGCATCTGTACCGCAACCGACGGTCCTCCCACGACATCGAATTAAAGCCCGCTCCACGTGTCCGTGTCAAAAACAGTCTGTTGCTCGTCGTATAGTCGTATGTCTATTCCCTCAGTGCAATGGTTAATAGTTATATAATGTGGCAGGGATTATATTGCACGGGATATGTAGGAGGGGTTCCATAGCAGGGGTTCTCTGATAGGGGTTCAGATATCGAAGCTCATGTCGCAGGCCTTACGCGAGAGCAATCATGTGCCTCAGTCATTTTACAAAGATCGCGTGAAAAGGATGATATAGGCATTATATAGGTATATCTATAATACATGGCAGTTGGACAGCACATTCAATGTGACAGGGAATATTTGGCAGGGGATACCAGACAGGTGTCAAATGGCAGCGGATGCCAAACAGGGGCCATATGGCAGAGGATGCCAGACAGGGGCCATATGGCAGAGGATGCCAGACAGGGGCCATATGGCAGAAGATGCCAGACAGGGGCCATTTAGCAGAGGATACCAGACAGGGGACATCTGGCAAAGGATATCAGACCATATGAGCTGGGACAGGGGCTATATGGCAAGGACTATCTGGCAGTGATTACTGCGGCAGGTTGAGCAGAAAGTTCTGTCCCTGTGGCAGGTAAGCCACGTTGGGCGACTGGCTCATCTGATAGGCGATGTCCTCCGACCCCTCGATCTTGCGCAGCTCCACGTAGCCCTCGCCCGCCTCGGAGAAGACCTTGGCGAGCAGCCCTGCCGCTATTGAATCTCCCTCCGCGCGGATGATATTCGCCAGCTTCAGCTGCTCCTCCTGTGAAACCATCGAAGGAAGGGTTACGCGTCAACTAAAACAATAGTAAGGGCCGGTTGTTCAGTCGAGTGTCTAAAGGCCGGTTGCTAGACTTCGATTTGAAGTGCGATTCTATTTTGTAGTCCGAATTAACCAATTAAAATATATGAGAGAATTGTATCGAATAATCTGATTGGTCAATTCGGACTA
>JAQIWG010002363.1:0-20632 GCA_034695025.1 Chamaedrilus cognettii | reverse complement strand
GGGTGCGCTGCTTCCGTGCGCTCCCCCCCCCCCCCACCCCCACTTTAACCACTGCCTACAATGTCATTATTATCGTCAATAAGCTTAATCATAATATCTGTAGCCTATTATAGAATGCCTATTGCATACCCTGCTGAAGTTACATGTAGTCTACATTGTAGTGCATCAGTGCATTCTGGGTAGGCTAAGCGCCCAATCGACAGTAAATCATCAAGATGATCAATACTAATGGAATCATCGCCACCAATCGGAACTGTTAGGCCCATAACACACGACTTGAGCAGGTGCAGGCTGGCAGCGTGACTCGGCCACATCAGAACGAATAGCCTGGCCGTACATGTAGTCTCACCTGCCGACAACGGCTCCCAAATTTGGCAGCGGCTACATTAGGATTAGATTTTGCTCCGCGGAAAGGATAGGCCCACAGCTGGATAGACTTATCATTGTGACTTGGGCGACATTGCTCTCCCCATAGTAATTAGAATATGGATTCTCTATAATAGCCTTCTGGCTCTCCCTTTCCAGATATGTTAGGAGCAAAATAAACGAAAAACCCACATACGCATCATCGTTAAATGCAAAATGAATGAAACAAAATTTACAGTGAAAATCGCCTCCATCGTCGCCCCGCTCTCGCCCCCCTCCCGGTAAAACCGCCCTTGTTGATCACTTTGGTCTGAGGTTGATCACTCAAAATGATCTGTATAGCAAGGGCCACTTAAATAAGCTTAATAGGGCTACAAACTCCTTTTATCATGACGCGGGCACGGAGAAAGGAATGACGATCAGAACTGAAAGATATTCTGACAAGAAATAATAGGCCTAGTGTGTTGTTTTAGATGCTGCTCTCCTTTTAGTACTTTTGTTTAGCACTACCGGATTCCAACGCGTTGCTAAGGACGCAAATCAAAAATGAGGAGCGCTCAGCTTTGGTTCGATAAAGTCCTCGATAAGGATCAACAGGAGCAATGGTATTTACTATTTGTCTAACTATTTAATTAGGCTATTAGTTGGGCAATTGATCATGAATATGGTTGTGTTTTTGAGCCAATTCTGTAACGATTTGGGCTTGATTTTGGTTAGTGACAAAAATCAGCTGATCGTTTACCACAGCAGCGCCGCGTCGCATGCCATGTGTTTAGAATTAATATGTTGACGTAAATTCACAACGTTTCACATTTATTTTCACTGCTTGGGGTAGGTATATATAGGCAAATACAGCCGAGCGTATATTTTTTATCATTTCGGTTTTTAAATTATGTGACGAGAAATGGAGAGTAAGCTTCAAATATTTAGATCAATGTTAAAAATTAAGAGCTCACGGCGGATATGCTAGCTATTAGTTTACTAGCGTGACAGTTTAGATTAATGATTATCCGCGTGTTTTGGCGTCCAAATTCTCCAAATGTTATTCAACCTTGCTTAAATGTAATAGGGTTATAAACGATCATATTATGTACAGATTCCATTTATAATCGATTGTTTTGCTAAATGAATGCAATAAATGTCGTCATGCAACTGATTACGATATGCATGTATATTTTACACATGATATTATACATATATATGTACTGAATATATATATTATAAAATACATATGATATTTACACATATATTTTGCACTTCTCTAATTCATTGACTAGGCTATACATCAAGGCTATTCAACTGCAGACACTCACTCACCTACATGTATTGCCAATTTTATTTATTTTTTTCATTTGTTATTTTCTACAGACTCGACTATTATCATTTTCTGTTGCTGATCTAATGTTTCTCCCCACAGCGTGTCAGACATATGCTTCAACCCGGACGGCACATGGCTGATAGTGGCAGCCGGGAACAGGGTCCTGGTCTACACTACAGCCAATGGTTCTCTGGTCCAATCACTCAAGGGACACAAGGACGTCGTCCACTGTGTGGCGTTTTCGAAGGATGGAAAGAGATTTGCATCTGGGTCGGCGGATAAGTTTGTCATCATATGGACAGACGCCATGGAGGGCATGCTAAGATATGCGTAAGTGTTTTACTTCTTTTTCTACTTCTTTTTCTCTTTTTCTGTACCTTGTTGTACAAAAAAATAGAAAAAATAGAATTAGTGCAAAAGTGTCTGCGTGATGCAGTAATTAGAATGATGAGATTTGTTACATGCTTGAGAAGTTTGCTTTAAAATTTCTTGTTGGTTTTGAAGGGCGTTGTCAACATAAGACCTAGATTGAATCTCTTAAGCTCCATGGTGCCATAATGTAAAACTTAAAGGCAGGGAATAGGATGAGTCCTTGAGCAGAATTTGCTGCTTGGTATTAGCCTTTTGACAGTAAATTTGAGAGAATTGACTCGAACCATGGTTTGCTCTAATTTTGTGAATTGAAATCTTCATTATCAGTAATAATATAGATAGTAGATAATATAATATATTATGCATCGTGCTCAAACGTTTTTTCGTAAATTTATATAACTTGCACAGACATGAACATTAAATACTGGCTCGCTTATTAACTTATATCTTACTTTTTTACTCATTGCTTGGTTAGACATCCTATTTGCGTATGCATGTATCCCTTATACATTATTCTATACTATTGGGACCATATTGCAATGCGTGATCATTCTACACGTATGTGGTGCTTTAGGAATTATTTTTTAAAGTTTGTTGTGAGGGATATTTATACCGTTTGCTGAACTAATCCGACGGGTAATATGGAGTGTGCATGTGTGTGTGATATTGTGCATGCAGGCATGCTGATGCGCTGCAATGTCTTGCCTTTAACCCAGTCAGCCAGCTGCTTGCTTCCTGCGGCTCCTCCGAGATCGGTAGAGCAATTATAGACCTATATTTCTTTTGATGAAGCTTTGCCACGGAGGTGTTATAATCCGTAAAGTGCCTTTCCGACTTTCTATTTTTGGACTTACAGTCATTTTAGTTTTACTGCAATCAAAAATTGCTCCAGGGTTTTTTATACATGACACACAGTTTTAGACTTGTAAGAATTGGCCTAGCTTATATTCCATTATAAAACTAAATTTTATTTTGATTAAAAATAAATGCACAGCTTGGAACCGTATCGATTCACTTCTAAGATTTTTGGATGGCAGAATCTTTGTTGCTTCAAAATCGATTCTGATCAATGGCATGATTTAACTGTATAGAAATCTTCGTTGCGCATATATATTATTTGATTTTAAAATGCGCAACTATTTGCGCAGGCATTTGGACGCCGGAGACCAAGTCGGTGAACAAGCAGAAGATATCCGACCGAGCTACAGCCTGCTCCTGGACCAACGACGGACAATACCTCGCCGTGGGGCATGTGAACGGCACTGTCAGCATTCGCAACAAAGTACGTACGACAAATGTGTAACTATTATATAGTGTAACTATATACAAATACTTAAATTGGTATCTTTGTTATCCAACTCACTGTCACTGTTTGTATTCTGGAAATTATTTAACAATGCTTTGATGCGTTAATGGACCTAATGCATTAAATGCATTATAATGCTAGAGCATTGCAGCCCAGAGCTCCCAGGGCGAGTCGTAGAAGGCGACTAAAGAAGGGGGAACGGTTCTGCGCTGGCTCTCTTGCGCAGAACCGGACTGTATGGAGTCCTTGTGCTTCACACTGTCCCTAAACTACGGAAAACAGAAAACAGCATTGTTTAATGCGTTTAATGCTTAAATGCGACGTGTTGGTCAAACATATTTTACAATTTCTTACAACATTATTACCGTGTAGAAATGTTGTTGTTTTCTTGGTAAATTGACAAAAAGTAAGTTTCTCTTTCAATTTTACTTTTGTAGTCAATAGTCGATACGAAAATATGAAAGCTATTTGTGACAGAACGGTGAGGAGAAAGTGAAGATAGATCGGAACATCAATGCTCCCGTCTGGACTCTGGAGTGGTGCCCCAGCAGGTTGTGCAGAACTTGGCTAAACTACTGCAAATTGGCACGTAATGTTCAATTGTTTTGTGACTGAGATAAATAGTTCTCGTAGGGGTATAACTTGGTGGTAGTGTGGTGCCCTGCATTTTAAGGTGAAACTTTTTGTAAACATTTAAAAGTAGACTTATCATTCAGACAATATTTGCTAGAATGATGAATATTTGAATATGATGATAAAGTAAGCTCTTTGCACTTCTATTTAAGTACTTTTCATATGATTTGTATATTTATGATAGATATATAGTTTTTGTTGCCATGTATCTCAACGATGTAATATAAGGATGTCAATATAGCACGAATCTCACTCTTTAAGCTTTATGCTTAAGTGGGTGATAGATCCAAACTAGTCATCGGTACAAGTTATTTTGAATTGTTCAAGCAGAACGAAGGTTCATGAAATAGGTACCTGCCAGCATTGCGTGCCATATCGTCATAGGGGGGTCACTACATGCTGCATATAGAGGCACGTATGGAGATAACGGGGGCGGGGCTTGGCCGCGGGCCAAATCAATTACAACCGTCCACACCTTGATTGACAGGGTCATGACCTACACATATCCAACTGCCATAATTTAAAGTTAGTACCCATAATTCAAATCAACTTCCGTTTTTGCTTAAAAGGTCCTTCTTTCTACAGCATAGCAAAGTTTATGCATGTGCGTTCCATGCTTCTATTTCTGTGGCCATACCATATGTAAGTAATTTATTTAGAGTAATGTAACTTATAAAATAATAATTATTAGATATATGTCGCGTATGTTGTTTTTATTCAGAGACGAGCCGTACGATGTTCTGGCTGTCGGTGACTGGACCCAGAAACTCTCCTTTTATCAGATCTCTGGGAAAGCTGTCAGTCATTGTGTTTCTTGTTCAATTGTATCACTGAATTCTGGAGGTTTTAATTAACTGTTTAATATATGAATGCTGAAATGTGTATGTATTTATGACAGAATTTAGCTCTCTTTATTTTTATTTTCTGACACCGATTGAGGGAATAAGTGCCGTCTATTTGATTCGGTTTGCTTTAGGGTCGCGTCATTTATTGTTTTAGTTTCATTTTTTTTTTTTTTTTCAAAACGATTAAACTTGTAGATAAACCGTATTTAACAAACTTTTAAAGCTGGCTTTTTGGACCAATTGCATGCACAGACAGAGGTTTTCTTATGACCCGAGTGACCTGACACAAGTATTCGTCCTCCTTGTTACAGCACAGCAAGGAACGTTCTTTGAACTACGACCCGTGCCAGTTGAGTTGGTTCTCCAAGGGCGAGTACCTCATACAGTGCGGGTCCAACAAGCAGTGTCTGCTCTACTCGCGCGAGGGCTACCAGATTGGGACCGTGGCCGAGCAGCAGTCGTGGATATGGTGCGCCAAGGTCCAGCCCAACTCTAACTTTGTCGTACGTTCACTCTTCTTCTTCTTTTAAATAAAAGAGCGCAGTAAACTAATTTTAAGAAATGTAAAAAGTGCAAAGAAAATTTTTTAAAGAAACACAAAGAAATGCAAGTAAGTGTCAGTAGTAAGTATAAAATAGTACGTAATGTAACTTATTTACGACAAGCTTGAAGAATGAGAGAACAGCTTTCTAGGACACGCGGATGCGGTGGGATCGGTGATGATGACTCCGGTGCTGCAAACTGTAAATGCCTTTGTTCTACGAATGGTTCGAGGCCAAACAACGGTTTGTACAGTGCATATATCAAGTCTCCCTAGGAGGTTCATTCACGAAGGCGTCCTAGGAAAAGTTATTATTAATAACTTCTTGCGCAAATCTTCAGAAAATTTTATCGTTTGTTATTTGACACTACGCACTGTCAAGGCAAGCCCAATGATGATGTTATTTCGTTCATTTCGAACGGATTTCATTTTTGTTAAATGGGACTTTGGAGAAACTTAGAAAAAACTTCAGAAACGCGCGTGAGTGAGAAGTAAATTCCTGTATGGAGAACAAATCAGTTTGATCGCAATTAGTTTTGCTTGATTAGTTTTGCTTGATTGGAACACTCCGCAATCAAGATACAGAGTGCGGCATAAAAACGACCCCCTAGTGAATTCGCTATAACTCGGCCAAAAATAATTTATTTGCCTCATATTTGCGGAGATTGGAGCTGAGATAATTTGGCACAATGTCCCCAAATTTTAAGTGAAAATATGCATGCATTCAAAAGTTATGGAAGTTTGAACAACGCTCAGTTGCTGATGCGCTATTTGTAACCTAAAAACCTCAAGTCGCTCGAATGTGTGGTTGATTTCTTATTTTGATTTTATTACAAAAACTTTCATAACTTTTGAACGCATGCATATTCTTACTTGAAATGTGGGAAACGTGTGCCAAATTATCTCAGCTCCAATCCTTGCAGGTATGAGGCAACAATTTTAAATTTTGGCCGAGTTTTGGAGAATTTGCTATGGGGTTGTTTTTCTATGCCACACTCCGTGTGCACGCAGGCGCTGGGCACACAAGACGGGACGGTCGCATACTACCAGCTCATCTTTAGCACTATTCACGGCCTGCACAAGAACCGCTACGCGTGTCGCGAGAACATGACCGATGTTCTCATCCAGCACCTCATCACTGACCAGAAGGGTGCGTTACAACAGCTCACCAGACCTGCCACCTGGCGAATCAGATCCAGAGTCGGCTGGACTGGGAATGCTAACTAGGTACCATGGTGAACCTAGCAGCCTCCATGGTTGCTAGGTTCTTCACGAACCTACGCTACGAACCTACGAACCTACCACCTAGGTGAAACACCTGGGTGGTAGGTTTGTGGATTCCTCCTGGATTCATTACTATTGATTACTAATGATTACTAATGATTACTATTCGAAGCAAATCCCCTTGGCAAGACTATTCATGACTAATAATTACGAATTAATTCTAATAATTACTAATTAAATTAAGTGCTTTACGAATTAAATTAAGGAGATACCAGCAATTCATAATGTTGAGAGTGTACAGCGACCTTGACCTCGGTCATGACCTCGATATGACCTTGGTCACATCACGGCGCTACAAAAGTAGTCCTGAGAAAATGACTAATGAAATAATATAAATCTGTATAGATAGACTGCTTTATGGAATTTTGATTTCAATGAAAGGATTGATGATTAACTGCATTAGTGTCTGTTGAGATCAAAATTAAAATCAACGACTGATCAATTGGTGTAAATAAACATTGCGAGTTCAAAATTCGGTTTTGGGTCAAATGCGTTTTAGGTATTTGCTTCCTTTATTGCAGTATTATTTGATTAAGTGACAATTGTCTGCTTTTGTTTCAATGGGCTACAGTTCGGATACGCTGTCGCGATCTTGTGAAGAAAGTGGCGACATACAAGAACAAACTGGCGGTGGGCTTTAAAATAAATTTTTGGATTTCCGATGACGTTGTTGAATCCTGAAATTTGCTGGAAACTAATTACAATTTTTTTATTGTCATTTTTCTTTCAATTCTTCTCGCATATCTGAACTCTCAAACGCTCTAATTGTTGTCTTGTTTTATGTTGTTTACACAGTTTTCGTAGCGAAGTTCAATCCGGTAATGTTCAGTGTCCTACCGGTAGATTTACTAGAAGTTTTTTATGCTCAGTTTCATGTTTTCGTTCATTAACGAGATTTGTTTATTTTTGTGTATTTGATTTGTTGGGAATATTATAAATGTAAAGTAGCGCATTGAAAAAAATGCAGGTCAAGCTTATTGCTTTACAGGTCCAGCTGCCAGACAAGGTGGTTATATATGAGCCGTCTACGGAGGACCCCACGGACCTCCAATATAAGATCAAAGAGAAGTTCTCCAAGAAGATCGACTGCAATCTGCTCGTGCTGTGTGCCAATCATATCATTGTCTGTCAGGTCAGTGAACTTTGGCCTAATTTCTTGATCAGGTATCATGGACATTGCCCCTTGGTATTCATTACATTATTCTGTGTCTTTGATGCTTGAAATGCAGCAGTAGAATCAGTCACATATTAGAAAGTTAAGTTATTACATGTGAGCAATAATTGAGATGAAGTGCGGGACTATTTTTGCGGCATTAATCGTATAGTTTTGTGAATCTTTATGAAAATATCCTCTCCATGCGCATATCTCATGATTTCGATCATACTTGCATCACCATCATCATCATCACCATCATCATTTCTGTTTTTTCCGTCAATTTTCCATGCTGGCACACGGGTTGGACGTATGCGACCACGGACACATGCCCTCACGTGCCCCGTCCATTGCATGCGCATAATGCAGTCTCATTTATGTCAATACAAAATAAATTTAAAATAATTGAAGTGCTTAGCATGTGTGCCAAGTAAATGTACAGTATGGTTTGTGCCTGAAACCTGTTTAGACAGCTTATGATTTGATTCGCGCTATCATAGAGAGTAATAAAATATGAGGCGGTCACGAAATAAAAAATTTAGCTATATGATTTGAGAAATTGACGATCTAAATAATCGCATTAATGCCACCTAACTCCGTTTTGTAATTTGATAGAAATTTAAATGTTGAAAATACGCCACGCTTGCGCTACGTTACACGCAAAAAAACGATACGTGAGATGATTTGAGAAATTGACAATTAAATGAAATTTACTCGATTCATGTTTTTGTGACTTAATATATTGTACATGAACTAAGCCCGTTCAATTATTTAAATTATCTGAATTCATCCGCCGCCGCTGTCACATTGCAGGAGAGGCGCCTGCACAGCTTGACCTTCAAGGGGGTCAAGGACAGGGAGTGGGTGCTGGAGGCCCCGGTCAGGTTCCTCAAGGTAATCGGAGGCCTGGCCGGGCGCGAGGGGCTTCTCGTCGGCCTCAAGAATGGACAGGTTGATCCAATTTTTCTTTTCTTTTTTTGCCGAATATCCATTTAGTAGGTATTCGTCTGACGACTATGCTGTGCCCTGCTAACACAGTGGCCTGTTATCGTTATTTATAATTGGCCATATTAGCCATTATAGAGCAATGAGCTGAGCTCATGTAAGGACAGAGTTTCTTGATAGAGATTGATAGAGATCTAAGACAGCTTCTTTATCTGAAAAAGAGGAAAAATCTTAAAATGTCAGGAAATACTTGTGACGACAAAACAGCCAGAGTGTCGAAGAATTTGATAAATGGTCAGAAATTTATTTTTAAGGCAATTTCGCGCTTTTGTTTCAAATCTAGTATCTCATAAACTAAAACTAACCACCTTTTGTATGCATTCTGTTAATGTCCGCTTTTCACACAGGTTTCGTCATTTGCGCCTAGGTGAGGACTGCATGAACTGAGCTTTTACAGCCGGATGCCCTTCCTGACTGCAAGCCAATTCTCTGTTCTTCGGCCTGCAGGGAGGTTCTTGTTGTCACGCGTGCAGGTGCTGCAGATATTCGTCGACAACCCATTCCCCATCCAGATGCTCAAGCTGAGCACGGCGATGCGCTGCCTGGACGTGAACGCGTCGCGCACCAAGCTCGCCGTGGTGGATGATAACAACACCTGTCTCGTCTACAACATCAAAACCAAGGAACTGCTCTACCAGGTCTCTCTTCTTGAGCGCTAGTAACTGCAAAAAGACTAGCACGTGTATGTGGTGTTGTGTATGGGGCATGTGTCACAGCATTCTATGGTAATAAATAGCCAGTAGTTCAGCGCTATTGATTCAATGTTAAGCTAAATCGTGGATAACCATCCGGTCGTTATTTTATGCAATTGCAAAACTGTTGCAACAGACAACTATAAATTGTCAATGAAACGAGCGAATTCACTGTGTAGACCTGTAATTAAATGTAATGTAATTGTAATTGTGTGATGTGTAGGAGCCCAACGCAACAAGTGTGGCGTGGAACAGTTCACACGACGACATGCTCTGCTTCAGCGGTGTGGGCATGCTCAACATCAAGTGTGCCAACTTCCCAGTTCACCAGCAAAAATTGCAGGTATTCTAATAAAAATTCTTTCTTCTTTTTCCTTTTTTTTCTGTTTTTTTTATTCTGTTCAATTTTTGGCATTGCCATTTACGCTAACATTACTTTAGGTGCATTGAATCAAATGTAAAAAAATCAAATAAAAATCAAATATTATTATCAAGTAAGTAAATAAAAAAAATCTGAATCTTTCACCCGTTATAGTAAAATTATGCCGATCCCTATAGTGACTTGTCGTGAATCGTATCGCAATATGTTAAATAAATAAAAAACTTCATTGGGATATTCGTGTCGCTATGAACAGGGTTTTGTCGTTGGTTTCAATGGGTCAAACATCTACTGTTTGAACGGGTCTGCCATCAGCACAGTGTCCGTTCCACAGTCTGCCACGATGTACCAGTACCTCGAGAAGAAATCATTCAAGTTTGTACCCAACTTTGTACCGTACTTATTTGGATACAACTTTCTGTAAGTAAGGGAACAAAACATTTATTAGTTTAGTAGATATTAAGCTAACTTTTCTGTTAGAGCGTGGTAGAAACTTTCAAATTAAGACATCTATGCTGCAATGAGTCGTTGAAGACAGTCACATGTATAGTTAATCAAAAGTTTCATCAGAGCACTATCATCATCATCATCATCACTGTAGCGCAATCAATGTTGCAATGTTACATATTCGAATACAACATTCATGTTGCATAAGAGAACTTTAAAGGTTGAGTAGATATGAATGTCGAAGAAATTTAATTTAAAATATGTTAAAAATCCAGCACCTACGATTTAAGCAAACTATGTCTTTTCCATCTCCGTTTGAATGACGTACTTCGGTGCGCTAAAAGTGCAGCATACATATGTACATATTTGCATACATACGTACAGAAATCAATGCTTTTATATTACGCGTTATATTGTCTCGCAGTGACGCGCACAGCGTCGCGTCCCTCGGAGTCACTAACGGAGACTGGGACCACTTGGCCCATGAGTCTCTGGAGGCCCTCGACCTGAAGACTGCCAGCAAGGCTTTCATCCGCACACGCGACATCCACTACCTGAACCTCATCAGTGATATCGAGGTACAGATGAGGGTACCGTTGAGCATAGTTATGCACATGTTAGGGCTTAAAAGAATAAATTCGCCACAAGTTTCCCAAAAGACCTTTTTTCCACGCCTTACTTGACAAGTCTTCAGTGAGAGGTAAAGGTTTCAATGAAAGATTTCATGTCTGGCCGTGCTTCTGTATGCTTGTATTTGCTGTGTGCTTGTTTATCTGCTGATAGATGATTACTGCACTTTGTATGTGAATTAAGGTGCTGCAAAAAAACCGGAAATTCTTTGTTATGGTTGTGTATCTTTGTCAGTACTGAATGGAATTGTGTGAAATTTCAACCTGTTTTGTCCTAAAAATAAGGCATACTCTAAGCTCTTAAAATTTGGCATTTTTAAGTGCCCGTCGTTAGCATTGACGCGAGCACCAAGTGGTGCCACTGCCCCTCAGCATATTCCGTAACGCTGCTTTTCCTTAACGCTGCTTGTCCGTAACGCTGCTTTTCCATAACGCTGTCTTTCCGTAACGCTCTTTTCAGTTTTTCAATTAGTCGCCACTATCGTTCTCGCAGAAAACTACTCTTTTTAGGATTGCGAGGGAGCTCCGCAGTACAATTTCTTTATCTTTTCTTATATTTTTCTCGTTCTTCCTATGCGCCTTTGTGTGGCATTTTCTATAAAGCTAACGTTGCTTCTCTGTCAACCGATGATTCCGAGTCACTTTCGTTTTCCAATGCTCTCTGAACTACTTCTTGATTGGATAGTGATGCTCTTTATTGGTCTCCGTCGTACTGTTCGATCGATGGGTTCTTTGCCAATCTTGTACTACTACCTTTGATATCTCCGATGTTCTCAGCCACCCATCCTGATCTTTGATATAGCTGTTCTGATGATATTGGCAACACTACTTTGTTTAGAAACAGAGATTTCGGTGTTTTTGTAACACGTTGTATATATATTACTACTTTTATTGTAGTCGTTCGCTTATCCATTCTGTTTGCTGCTTGGTGCATGCAGGAGAGGCGCCGTCACGGGGAGACGAACATGCAAGTGTTCCTCGGAGACATCTACGCGCAGCAGGGCAAGTACGCCGAGGCGGCGCGCATGTACAAGGCTGGCGGGTACCCCTCGAGGGCGCTCAGCATGTACACCGACCTCCGCATGTTTGACCAGGCCAAGGTACGCGCCTTTTTCTTCTTTTTGTGTCTTTTGTACGTTGGTTTTGCATTTCATTATGCAATTAAGTTGTACTTTAATTTTTGGGATTTTATTCTGCTCCAAATGCTCACTTTGTTGTGTTATTTTTTTAACGTAGGAGGGATACTTTTTCTTTTATTTTGACCTTGTGTATGTATTGAACAATACAAGGTATATGCCTTGATCAAAGACATGACGTCACTCACAGTTATAGCTCGCAACTAGGTCATACGCCAAATCACAAAAACAGCACATTTAGATACACTGTGGCTAGTATTGTGTCAGGCAATACTCGTTAACCGTTTAAATTCATGCAAATGATTCAATAATATTCGTCGGACATCTGCGTTAAGTGTGGAAATGGCGGATGAGAAAATGATTTAATGCTGTTTGTAGGAGTTTTGCGATAATAGTATGGAAGTAACAGCTGTGAAAATGATCTAATAATATTGCAGGGTGTTCCATGATTGGTGTGTAAATAGCAGATGTGCAAATGATTCAATGACATTTGTAGAAGTACCACGATAAGTGCGGTAGCGGCGGATAACAATTTGTAAATGGGCCGTGCAGGAGTTTGTTGGCGCGGAGGACACGAAGGAGAAGCGGCTGCTGATGACGAAGCAGGCGGACTGGGCGAGCAACCTGAACGAGCCGAGGGCCGCCGCAGAGATGTACATCACCGCAGGGGAGTTCTCGAGGGCCATCGACATCATCGGGGAACACGGCTGGGCTGACATGTGAGCGATAATGAATTTGAAAAAAATAAAAACTGTTATAATAATAATAATAATAATGTTGAGTTGAACGTCCGTTTTGGCATCCAAAGTCGTCATCGTGGATGTGACAGACAAATTTTGATCACCTTTATAAAGGATGCCATGTGACTGTCATATTTTGCCGCAACGATTCGTCTTATTTTGCACGTGAATCTGGTCAGTGTATTTGTTTTAGAGTGATGCCTAAGAGATTTCTACCCACCGCTCGCCGCTGGCAGCCGATTTTGCTACCAACGACACCAGACCCGTTTATAGTCCCACTCTGGTTCGAAGACTTTTACAAGCCGAGAAATGGAATTCTTTGTATAGCTAGAGCAGGGATCGAACCCCGGACCTCTAGCACGGCAGTTTAGTGATGATACCACTAGACCACACAGACTTGTGGTCTAGCAGTCTAATTTAGCAATAAATGATCAATTATCCGGCCAGCAGTCTAGAAAGGTAGCTCCTATAAATAATAAACTATCCAACCAGCAGCCTAAGAAGGTAGCTTCTACAAATGATAAACTATCCTGCCAGCAGTCTAGGGAGGTAGTTCCATGTCGCAGGCTGATCGAGCTGGCGCGCAAGCTGGACAAGGCTGACAAGGAGCCGCTGTGCAAGAGCGCCGACTACTTGCGCAAGATGGGTCAGTATGCGTACGCCTCTGAGATCTACCTCAAGCTGGGTGACCTCAAGGCGCTCGTCATGCTGCACGTCGAGTCAAAGAACTGGGATGAGGTCAGCGCTGAGGGCTTTCGGGCCATTTATTTACTAGAGAGTTATTTCAATGATCTTTGATTATTCATATAGCTTGTCCCGGACATGACATTAAACTGTGTTCGGCAGCCCTGCCCCTGCCACCATAGGACAGGACGAAGCGTTGTGGCCCAGGGGTCTAAGTCGCGGTCTCTTATTACGAGTATGGCAAATGCCGATTCGAATCCTGGCCGGGCAAAGATTTTGAGTGACTTCGTGCATTCTTAGGCAAGGGTGGTCAATAAATTTGTCAGCCACAAGTGCTCCTACGATGCCTGCCAGATACGATTTAACCACCACCAGCGACCATCATCTGGTGCAATGGGGCATCACCTTTTCCCTGCAAGGGCCTAACACAACAACATCAACAACAACAACAACAACAACACTAGACTAATAATTAATATCGAGTTATTTGAGTGATCCGCGATGTAATTTGCGCGATCTGATTGGGTTAATTAGATTTTCAGGTTCCAGGTGACGCCATTACACAACGAAACGGTCTCCGAGCGCATTATTATTGCTGCTAGATAATTTTCTTGAAAATTGTATATAGTTATTGGATACTAGTCCGTCTACATGTATATTTACTAACTCGGTGTGTACTGCTGTGCTGCAGGCGTTTGCTCTTGCGACCAAGTATCCTGAATTCAAGGAAGACGTCTATCTCCCATACGCGCAGTTTCTCGCAGAAGGCGATAAATTTGAAGAAGCACAGCAAGGTCTGCGATTCACGCTTGGACCTTTTGGTTTTTGAAATGCACTGCATGTATTCGTTGCTCTTGCAATCTGAGTCCACTTTACTAACGCTAACACCACAGTACCATCGGCCAATCAAATTATTTTGAGTACCGCTATTTGGCCTATATGTCTTTTTATTAAATATTCTCTGTATTTTAATGAATTTTAATTACGGTAATTGTTAAGTATAAGTTATTCCATGTTACTTGAAGTAATTAGATGATTGGAAAAAGCCGGTTATCACATAAAGCACCAATCATGAAACAGGTGACAATTATCACATCATCTCTCATCACACATTGACCGATTGCGTAAATCAGATCTGTTATATACGGCGTATTTATGTAATAAAATTAACTAGTTGATTAAGATTTTTAAGCCCGAGCAGTTTTCTAGCATTCAGCTGAAGTCTTGGAACCCAAATCAGTTAGGGTCCTTAGGACTCATTCAGTGAAGGTCCTTAGGACTCATGTAGTGACGGTCCTCAAGACCCTGGCAGTAAAGGTCTGGTAATGATCTATTGTGTAGCGTTCCACAAGGCGGGTCTGGAGACCCAGGCAGTGAAGGTTCTGGAGCAGCTGACCCACAACGCAGTCACAGAGAACCGCTTCAACGACGCTGGATACTACTTCTGGAAGCTCTCCATGCAATGTCTCGACCTCGCAGCCGGTACGCTCAACTAATACTCACTCGTTCATATCGTACTATATCTCGCGCTTTCATTTATCTACATGGTGATTCAGGAAAACGGAACCAATAGAACGATCGCTATTACTCAACCAATTGCCAATCGATTTACATGAAACTTTTAACGTCGTTGACCTATGGTATTGTATCACTGCTCGTTAAATATATTTCTTGATTTCCTTACAGTTCGCTTTTGATCATAACAGCGCATGAGTGGGAATGGCTGGACAAGCGCGTCATTGACATGTCACTCAAACAATGGCGTGGCCGTCTTCGTGTGTGTGTAGCAGCTAAGGACGGACAGTTTGAACACAAACTATGAATCAATTATAATCGCAAATCTCTCAGGTGTTATTGTTTCAAGTTTCGTGTAATCGATTGGCAATTGGTTGAGTTATAATGATCGTTCTACCGGATTTAATTAAATTTAATCTGAGATCAACTTTACCCTGTTCCAAAATTGAGCTAGGATCAGTTATTTTAAACTCCGCAGTTTACGACCGAGCATTGATATATTTTCGAAGGTTCAAAAGGTAACTTGATGATCAGATGGTAGAAAAAACTTGGTCAGGCGTTGTTTGATGGAAGAAGTTTGTTGTGATTCAGATGAGAATGCGGTCGTTCGAGAGGATATGCTGAAGAAGTTTCATGAATTTCAGAAGAAGGCCGACATGTACTACGCCTACCACTCCATACAGCGATACACTGTAAGATATTACCGTGCTAAGGAGATTTTCATCCGCCGATTTAAAAATTGTCATTTATCGTTTTGCTTAATCTTGTGTTGTTTCACATTGATCAACAATGTGAAACAACACGTACGTGATTGAGTGAAAGACAGAGCGCAGAAATAAAGAACGTGTTTGAAATCTCAGTTCTAAATCCGAACGTGTCATCGTAGGTAACAAATGAGATAGGTCCATTATCGACCTTGGTCGTTACTTGATTTAGCGCTTGATTTAGCACTTGTCCATTGAATTGATCATCTATGTATCAAGTACAGCATTGTGTATCACCTCTTGTATTTGTAAATGATTTTTTGTGGCACATCAGTAGTTACCAAAGTACAGTAAGATATGACACGAGGTAGCCATTTACTTATTATATAACTTGTTAATTCTGGTGTTGTAGTTTTGAAAAGCATAGTAGTAATAGCAGAAGTAATCTTTCACTTCCCGTTACTTGTTAATGGTGGAATTTATCATAAGTACAATATGGTGTGCCAGGAGGAGCCTTTTACTTTTCATTGCTTGTTAATGCCGAGTGTTTATCAAAGTACGGTATTATGTGGCAGGAGGAGCCCTTCACGTCCCATTACTTTTGCTAATGCCGGTGTTTATCAAAAGTACGATATGGTGTGGCAGGAAGAGCCCTCCACTTTCCATTACTTGTTAATGATGTAGTTATGCAAAGTACGATATAATGTGACAGGAGGAGCCCTTCACTTCCCATCAGCCCGAGGCTCTGTTCAACATCTCCAGATACCTCATGCACTGCATGCTCACCGATACACCCGTCGGAATCTCTAAAGTGTATCCTTTCTTATGCAACTAATATTTCTACTTCTTTAATTCTACTACAACTATTTCACTTTGTTTTTTGTGAATTATAAATATATATATATATATATCTGACATCACTTGAATCAAAATTCTATTAGGGAGATTTTTATTTAGCATGCCTGATTGATCTTAATGCTTCGTTACTTGGTTCGTTGGCTTGGTTAGGGTTATGAAGGGATTTTGGACTAAGTTTGGGCTGAAATATTTCTGTATTCCGTAACTGATGCACGACAGCTCGACGCTCTACGCCCTTGCCAAGCAAGGCAAGAGTCTCGGCGCGCTCAAGATGGCGCGCTACGCCTTCGAAAAGCTCGAATCTCTGCGCGTACCGTTCCGCAACCAGGATGCGGTCGATCTCGGGACCGTAGCGATACGCGCCAAGGCTTTCCAAGACAGAGAGGTACGCATGCAAAAATATGAGAATATAGGGAGAAAAGAAACGTAAGAAAAATTAACCTGAGAATGCAGGAACATAATATGAATCTTTATTCACCATCAAGGCAGCAAACAGACATTGTACAGAAACAACGAAAATAAATAAAGAAGATATCTAGCTCGTTAGAGCAGTTACACAAGCAGAGTTGTAGGTGAGTACGCGTGATGCAAAGGCGCACACACTATCAGAATAGCATTTGTTGCATCAGGCGATTGAATTAACTAGATCAATAAAGTGACCATTGACAATAGCCCTAGCATTCTGCACCAACGATTGCACTAATAGTACTCAGCATTACTCTAGACGCATCAGTTCATTGTGGCCTGCTAGGTCATAAAGTGCTCTCAGTATTCAGCATAATGTTGGACTGAAAAATGTGAGTTGAGATCGAGCTGCAGATTGACCAATCAGAGCGTTTGAACCACGGTCAGATCTTGAGCTGGTGATGGTTCAAGCGCGCTGGTTAGTCAATCATTTTGTTAACTAGATTAACAACACATCGTCATGCTATGCACTACCGGGGCACTCAAGACCATTAGATCATGGGTTTCTAAGAACATATGCAATTATTATGGTTTCTCTTTTCCGCCTAGCGCTTATGGATATATACAGTGCATGTTTAAAAATTTTGAAAAAATGATGTTCGAGGATTTTTTCACTTGCATTACTTTAATCGTTATTTTCTTTGTATGATCATATTGGGAGCACTGCTATCACTTTGTACCCAACGTATTTTTGCTTAAAGTTGTATTTGTGTTTTTGTGGACGTGTATGATTGCTCTACTTTTTGTGTGAATAAACTAAATACATATATCTGCACAAGGAAACATAAGAACATATGAACACTGTCTTGAACATGAAAACACAAGAATAGCAACAATTTCTGGAATACAAATTGCCCTCGCTCTGTCTGCTGGTCGCTCTGTCCAATGATAGATGATAAAGAAAATAAAATTACAATAGAAAAATCTAAACTAGTAGCGCTTTATGCACGCAATGTTAAGGTGTCAAAATTAATAAAGTGGGCTGTGATTGGTTGACAGGACCTGCTGCCGATGTGCTACCGCTGCTCGACGACCAATCCGTTGCTCAACAATCAGGGCAACTTCTGCATCAACTGTCGACAGCCATTTGTCTACTCATTCGTCTCCTTCGGTATGAATGAAGTCAACGAATCACGAGCTCCGATTTTGACAGCCAATATTCTCTGTCAATGTATTAAGGTTTATTCTCCAACAGCGTTATTTGTTTCTTTATAGTTTATTATTTACAACAACTGTTCGGAATTATTAATGTTTTTTTGGCACAGTGCTGTAGGGACATGAAAGAAGTGTGTCGGATCCTTGAAATTAGAAAAACACAATGATTACAGTAGTGTATCATTAAATATGCTGTTAAAGTTTCCGTTTGGTAAATGTTAAAAATGTATTAATATGTAATAAAATGTATTAAAAATATTTAATGTTGTCATTAATTATAAACGCGTACAATTTATTTATCACTTCCTATGTATCAGTAACTTCACAGATTTTCTATTGGGCGTGTGTCATCCAGAGGTTCTGCCGCTAGTCGAGTTTTTCCTAGATGAAGATATCACAGACACGGAGGCCTTGCAACTGCTGGAGCTCGAGCCAAACCGTGACGCCATCAAGGAGAAGAAACGTGAACTCAAGGCCACCAGTACTGATTTCATTTATTTATGATAATTCCATCGTTGAGTGCACATAGAACGTCACATAAAACGCTTGCAAATGTACATCTTAAATGTAAGATAGGTATGATTATCTTACATTTAAGAGACCCTTATGGAGACTGCAAGAGAGTCCTTATATCACACTCCTAAACTCCGATCCATTAATGACCATCGATTGGCTACACAAATACATTGTAAACTGTTCTGCAATAATACTGAATGTAGTGTTAAATGACGGAGTTGAGTCTAAATACTGGTTCAAGAGTGAGGATCAGTTGCAGTTTATGTCTCTAATAAACAATTCGTAGCTTACGAACTTATAGAACGTTAAACAAAAAAGTCTGCACAAGATCTTTATGCATCTACGATCACACAATAGTCCACGTGTACTAAAAGTATGTATTTGGTGCCGATATTTACTCTCGATGAATTGATTCACTTGTATGCACACATGTGGAAAATATATTTTCATGCATTTTCTTTTAAGATTTTGCATTGAAACTTGTCGGGTCTCACACCTTAAAACATACACTGCATTGGACGTGGCTATCTATACCCACAGATATCAGGTAAAGTAAAAATCAATACAAAACGCGATGACATTTATTTTTGGTTGCACTGCGTTAGTACGTGGTTCCATTGATGTTGTTTCAGTCACGGGTCAGTCTCAGAGGCTGGAAGAGGAGTACGCGTCCATGATCGACGAGCGACAGGCCAAGGATGATCCCTTCAACTCAAAGTACATGAGCTTTGAGGTAAGTCTACTCAGCTCTCATGAACCAATTCTTGCTTCTCTCCGTCGATGTACGACGAAAATGTTTCCGTAATTTTAGATTCATTTAAAAATTTCTACTGGTAATTCTCATTTCTAGAGCAATTAAATCTGCTTTATTCTGTAAATCTACATAATTTTGTTGCCTAGCTGTTGTAAGTAAAGGTCAACGATTTTAATACAGCTATAATAGTCAACGCTAAGTTGTCGAATATAAATTTTTTTGCTAAGATTTCATGTTTGTAATAAATACTGCAGCAAGTATCCGACTTTATCCGCGAGTGACGGTAAGTCGTGTGCTGATAATGTCGCAGTTATAGGATGGTAAATTGCATATGTATAACATTATGGAAAGAGGATGGTAAGTCACATGCTGCTACTGCTACAACAGAATAGTAAGTTGTGTAATGCGTATATGCAACGTTACAGCAAGGCGGCGGTGAGTTCCACAAGATCGTCGCGAACCGCGCGGTGCTGAGCGCGCTGTCGCGCACGGAGGTCATCATCTGTCAGTGGGCCAAGCCGCTCGGTCACCAGTACTTCAAGGTCGTCATGCTTGACGTCCCCATGACGAGGTGTCACTCGTGCAACAAGGTATACGCTCGCAGAGATCGAGGCAGAAAACCATTATCTGTGATAGGGCTATGCATCGACTTTTTATTTTGAATCTTGATAAACGCCAAGGTATCCGGGTTTCTGTTTTGATATGAATGTGGATAGGGTGTGATTGTGACTAAATCAAAGAGAAATTTCATTTTGCCTCACATTGACATGCATTGATGGTATTTAAATCGTATTATTACTTAGTCCATCATGTTTTATTCACTGTAAGGAAGCATGAATTGAAGACTTCAACTGTTTTGTTATTGCAAAATAGAAACGGTCTTCAGTTACCTCGTCATGATGACGAGTGGTCCGGTATAACTGCATTCTTTAATCGTGTTGTTTTCATTTCCTATGTAATGTAGCTCAACCCCGCATTCATGTATTGTGTTTCATTTCATTTCATTTCATTTCGATTTATTCATCAAACATCATGTACATCATGCACACATGGCAGCTAAATACATAAATCAATAATGACTTTACAATGTACACAAGTAACACAACGCATGATGAAAAGGGTGGACAGATTCCTC
>JAQIWG010002362.1:0-20633 GCA_034695025.1 Chamaedrilus cognettii | reverse complement strand
AGAGTTCACTTTAGCCCTTACAAAATAGGAGTAACGTTACGCCTGCTGCTTATACAACAGGAGCAGTTCACTCCTATGCCTTTCAAAAAGGAGTAGGCCTAGCGTAGCCTTACTCCACCATCGTCTATTTTTACGAGTAACTCTACTACTACCCATTTCAAAATCCGAGTAGTTTCCAAAAACGTCATTTTTTAGTCCTACTAAAGTTATCCCTGGTGATTTAGGCCTAGTGCCATTGGCTGGTCCCCAACAACTAGTTACACAGTAAGCGTAACTAGTTTTTATATTAAAGAGACGCCAAGAGAGTAATCAAACGAACAAAACTTGCATTAAAACATGCAAAACGATCTTTTTTATAAATGAACTCGATAGTAACGAACAAACTTTCAAACCTTCTCAACACGGTTACCTTATTTACAAGTAGGGCCGATCTCACGTTATTTATAACTCACTAGTATTTAAATGACACGTAATTATCAATAATGATCTAAGAGCAATTATTATATTGACGTTCACAGAAGGCGCATCGAGCCCAACTTTTCACCAGCTTTTCTAAATTTTCACAATTTAAATATTACATTTACAGTACATTACAACATTACAGTAATATCATAGAGTAGAATTTAGTGAAATACACGGATTACAAGAGTAGATAATCATATTTTTAATTTGAGACGTTGCAATCGGCAACAGCATCAACCGTGATATTAGTAAAAAATTGAGACAAATCACTAAATACTAAATTTTTATGATATTGACTTACAGCTTTTTCCCGTTATAGAATTGTAAGGGTAAAGTTTAGCAGGCGCAATAGTACCACAAAATACATAGTCAAATGAAAATTCCACGCCTAATTTGAAACAGGCAGGCATTATGCGTGAAAATCGACTATGGTCGCATAAGCCTACACTGTTACTAAAGCCTGAACAGTTGCGCTATGCCTGTTTTAGAAGGAGCAGGCGTAACGCTACGCGTATTTTATCAAGACTAAATATAACACTGCGAATTGTTACCTTTACACGTCTGTGAATAAAAACAATTGTTTTGAAGTGATAAACTACGAACTGCAAATCCATATAGAAAAACGCTTTTGCAGATTATATTAAAACCGTTTACGACTTCCTTTGTAATGAATTTATGTTGTAGGCAGTAGGGCTCTAAGTACAAACAAATAAATCATAAAAGTCATAATAACTGCTCAGCATGACATAGCATGCGTTAACTTGATTCATAATCAATTGTTTTCTATGTCAGCATGGTTTCAGTGTTTTTTCTTTACTTGACACTATCATGCACGCATATGCCATGTAGAAATTTTATCCGAGTGACTTTTACAAAACTTTTTTTCATATCACGTCTCTTTTATACATTCCAAAGGATGATATCGTATTTTTATATAGGATCTGAATATGGACATGCATTTTATAAATTAGCAGCAAATTGTGGTTATAATCAAATTTTATCGACTAATTAAATAACAAAGTTTGTAACAATATTATGATTTTGATGTTCCCAAGTTATGAGCCTTTGAATATAAAGTTCAAAACATAAAAATTAATTGTTTCCAAATCTTGTTGTTTTTATCACACCCAATGTACGTCACAACTCAATAGTCAAGTTCAGTAGACGTCTATTCAACTAAAAAATTTAAACAAAAAACTTAGTGTGAAGAACTTGCAGAGAGAGTGGCATTCAATAAAATATGTTTTTAAAACAGGAATGAAAAAAATTCTAAGCAGTTTAAACTTCAAACTTGCATTGCCTTGCCAATGATTACTTGTTCTTGAAGATTGTCAAGGCAATGAAATCCATCAACTTATCAAATAAAAATGTAATACAGTATGTACTCTTAAATTAATCTAAATACAGAGACATTAACAAATTTATCTATCGATAATTCGCAAAACAAAACCAGCAGAGCACCTGCCTTAAATGTTCAACTGTCCAACAGACTTTCTAATGTAAAATTGAACACCGATACGCCTATGAACCAGCGAACCACCTTTGAACTGTGACTTCTAGGACTCTCTAATAATGTTGATCAATATATAAACGATGTAATGTTGCAAATTAAAAAGATTTATTTCATTGTATAAATCACACACAGCTTATAAAACAAGTGAACTATACACTGGAACCATTGGCGCCGAATGGTTCGCTGGTTACCAAACCCAATTTGCAAAACTGATCTTCATTCAAGCTACCAAGATTCATATTATTACAACAACAAATCGAAACGGCCCACTTAACCGATCGTTCAAAATACCGACCCAACTTAACCGGTCATTCAAAATACCGACCCAACTTAACCGGTCATTCAAAATATCGGCCCAACTTAACCGGTCATTCAAATCAGCGGCCAACTTACCGGCCAATTTAACCGGTCTTTCAAATTACCGGCCAATGTACCGGTCCGTTAAGCAAAGCGCTAACAAGGACGTTCAAACTCACATTACGTTCATGCTCAAACAACTCAAACAACTTCTAGTCGGCAGCAAAAGCTCATTGATAAGCTTCGACAATTACACAAATCTTCCATTAAATTCTAAACTAAAACTTCGTTCAACATCTGCAATAGTCCACAAGGAATACGACCTCGTTTCGAAAACAAACGCAGTCAAATGGCAACACCATGACAAACGGCCAATCGGCTAAAATCCTTATCACCCATAGATTCAATCGCCCGGTTAACCGTTTCAGATTTCATCGATTCCAATTTCACTAACTAGTTCAGATTTGATGATCTGGCGTCACCGGCTCCACATCCATAACTTCCGGCTCTTCTGATTTCATTAACTCCAATTTCACAGGACTCGACTTGATGGGTTCTAAATCCACAATGGATTCAGTGTTCACCGACTCGGGCTGCATGGGTTCAAGATCAAATTCCACGAGTTCTTGTTTTGGTTCTTGCTTTTCAGGTTTAACAGTATTAAGGCAATCAATCCCAGCATCCGGCATGGCATCGGTATCTAGTCTATGCTCATCATGACTACCAGCAGTGCGCTCAGAACCGCTCGCAGTTGATTCCATAATCCCCAAACTGCGACCGTTAAACGCAACCGATTCACACTCGTTGTCAAATTTAATGTCGGCCACCACGGGGGGCAACACCGGTGAATCAGAAGCAGCTACCACCGCGGAACATAGTGTTGACGGATACGACTGCAACGGAGTTGAAACGAGGACGGCGTATGAATCCAACTCAATCCCCGCTATGTCCGTGCCTCTATCTGTAGCATCACAATCCACCATCGCGAGACCAATACTCGCAGTATTGACCCCCGATGGCTCATTAGCGGAATACTTGTCGGCTGAATCGATGCTACCTTGATCGACTGACCGACAGAGATCGTCGAAGGCATAGCTATCCAGCGTATCGGAATACGGAGCGGCTCGCGCGTTCGCGTCCATGGAAACGGTCGAACTAATGACTATACTTTTGGGATCGGCACCACAGACAGAAAAGTTTTTGGTGCTTGAATCGGCATTAGCCACCAGCTGCCTGTAAAAATTTACCGATTCATTTACCGGATCGTTATCGCTTTTATTCGCGATGTTCATCGTATGTTCCTTGCGGCCAATCAAACTGCAGCTTTGATTTTCCTCGTGACCAATCAAACTGCAGCTTTGATTTCCTTCGCCATCAAACTCGCTTCCCACAGAATGATTACTCATCACAAACAAAGGAGTATCGTGATTTTCTTTATCATTCGAGAACAGTGACGACGTGCCGTTGATGGCTTGATTCTCACAGCGATCCAACGACGAAGAAGATGAAGGAAGACAACTCGGATCAGAGTTCAGAAATCCATTCACAACAACTGCCGGTCGATCAACGGTTTCTGACAAGCTCGCACTTCCACGGGAATTCTCGCAGTCGGCCGGGTAATTCCGAGTCAAGTCCAACACGTTACTATCACCGCAGACCAAAGCATCGCGGTCATCCTTCACCTCTGCCCCGGAAATATCAATGCAAGTGCCGTCTGACCGAACAGACACATCGCAACCCGACTGAAGAAAAGTTTCTCCAAGAAAACTTTCAGTTCCCTCCCCACCAGTGGCTACATGATGTTCGTTCTCATCGTGACCGGCCACATCGAGCCGACTCAATGATGCGTCCAGTTCTGAATCAACGCAGATATCAAACTTGGACGAATTCGAGCAAATGTTGATGACGCGTATTTCGTCGGCGCAACTTGCCACGGTCGTCGAATCCTCAGTGGCATCCGCCTCGGACGAAATCCCGCACACATCCACATCTCCGCCTTCATCTCCGGTCGCTTCCACCCCATCCACCACATTTTCCGCTACAATTGGACATTCCACCTCATTCGCCCCCGCCACGCAAGAATCACCCGTCGTCGAACCGGCCACATCGTGATTCTTCGCCGCATCCCCAGCCACCGGGGTGTCGCAGGCCGCCGCCGCCACAAGGGGCGGCTGCACTGGCGGGGGAGGCAGCGTGGGAACGCAGTCCTGCTCAGGGTCGTAGGCGAGGTCGGGGTTGAGCGTGCGCTGCAGGCCGGCGATGAGCTGCTTGAGGGACTCGCGTTTGGCCGCGACCTGCTGGTCAGTGAACCACGCGGCCGTCGAGGAGATCGGGAGATTGTAGTCCTTGATCGGGTCCTGAACCAGTCGTACTAGAGGATAGAGTAGGTGTTGAAATAAAGGTTGGTAGTGAAATAAAGGCAGGTAGTGAAATGAAGATAGGCATGATATAAAGGTAGGCAATTAAATAAAGGTAGAAAATTTTGAGAGTTTAAGGAACGTGTTTAGTAACAAAGATTAAGACAGTCTGGTTCTGTTCAGGAGAGCCGGCACAGAAGCACTCCCCCTTTTTTAGTCGTCTTTTACGGTTCGCCCGGGAGCTCTGGGTTGCAAGACAATTCTATGTACCCCGGACTGCAGGGGATTCACAAATCCTTTCCAAAATATTTTATTTCGGGCTTCCAAAGAACACTGCACTAAATCGACCACATGAAGAGCCAAACAGGTCAAAATACCTGAAATTCACCAATTATCTAGAAAATATATACTTCAAAAATAGATAAAAACACCCAAAAAAATCACGTTTTGGTAAGTCCCTCATCCCATAGCATTACAGTAACTTAATTACTGCAATGCAATTACTGTAATTACCAGTAAGTAAAGCTAGTAGCGCTACTCACGGCGAAGAAGCTTTCGGTGTACTGGAGGACGAAGACGCCGCAGTCGCTGAGGTTGGTCTGGAGGGGGCAGCGGGGACACGCGCCCTTCATGCTGTCCTTGCTGAACGAGCGCGCGCCCTGAGTGGGGGCCTTGCGTGCGTTCCACTCACACTGGATGTACCTACGCACCACACACGCGCGCATATTAGCACATATACAAACAAGATGAAAACGTTGTTTAAGTTATCATTATCAGGGATAAAGTTTAGTAGGTGCAGAATGATAAAAATAAGGTTTCGGGCAACATGTAGGCTCAGTTTAAAATGAACAAACGTAGCATTACGCGCTAAAATCGACTTTCGTGGCATACGCCCATTCGCCCACGCGATTTATGAAAGCGCTTGAAAATAGCACTCAATCTGATAAAAGACGCAGGCACTACTCATGTCATCTGAACTGAACTCTTGAATTAAAATACGAATCTTTGGCGCGGATGCATGGGATATTATGTAACTCGTTAAATGTTGAAATTTTCAAGCTAAGCTATAACCACAACACGCACAAAATGAGATTTTACAAAAGAGATTTTAAAAACAAGGGCTAACATGCAAATAAACAAGGAGCAACTAAAGTTCAACGTCTACCAAGCACAATCTAGAACAAAATATATACAATTTAAGCAGTAAGCAACCACTTGTAAATGTGTAACTAAGTGTAACGAGGAGTACTTAAATGTGACTCACTCGCGCAGAGTTCTCACAACGGAGTATCGTGATGGCATGGCCAGCGAATCAAAAATGAGGATGCACGGCCTGCAAAAACAGGAACAGGAATGTTACCAGAAATGAGCGGAGGATAGGAGACGACGTGAAGTTTGGCAATTAAATGATCAGTCGATGCGTTTTGAAATTGTCGTTCAAACCTTCATTACAAAATGATGATCGACGGAATATATAGTTCTCTCACGCAAAATATTTAAAATTTTAAATATAATTGGTATGTCAAATCTTCAAAAGCGTCACATTCTAAAAAATTTGACTCACTGCTCTGAAAGAAACAAAAAGCAACAAAACATATACTAACTGCTTCAGTATTCTTTTCCTTGTTCTTTCCCCCGTGCCGCCATTGTCATCCGCGGTGGCCGTCACAGTGGAATTCTCCGACGCCTGACACGGTGCCGCATTGCCTGACACGGCCTCGGTCTGGTTCGTGTCACACGTCACGGTGTTATCCGATGCCATTTCGCTGATCATCGGTGATTCCCCACTGGTCACCGAAAGTTCCCCACCAATCGCAGAAGGTACCTCACTCGTCAAAGATTCTCCATTAATCGCCAAAAGTTCCCCACTAGTCGCCAAAGGTTTCTCAGTAATCGCCGCAGATTTCTCACTTGTCAGAGGTTCCCCACTAATCGCTGAAGGCTCCCCACTAGTCAAAGGGCTATCCTCTGAACAAGGGCCCCCAGTGGAAGCCGGTTCCCCCATTGCCGTGGAAGTTTCAACCGTTGCCATGGAAGCTGGCTCAGGATTGGTCAAAGGGTTGTCCCCCTCGTCCGCGGCGTAAACCGGACCAGTCAGACCGGGGAAACAGATGACCGCCAAGTACCAGTGGAGGCTGAACAGAAAAAGAATTGGCTGTGTGAGTCCAACTGTACAGCACAAGATGAATATCGAACAACAGAAATGAAAGCTCTAAATGGAGAATAAGAATTAAATCAAGTAATTAAATTGAGAAATCAGTTCCAAAAAATGCATATTACTTTTTAATATGCATATAAAAAATGTGTAATACAGATGCGTAAAAAAATGCATATAAAAAATTAGTACCATAGTAGAAGTGCATTTTAAAAACGCATGTAATAATGCATAGTAAACAGCGCCATTGAAATGATCTCAAACTGAGAGTCACGCATACATTCAAGGGATCAACCCAAGTGAATTAAAATAAAGTTCAATAAACGCCTCCAACTGCCAACGCTTTGTAAATATCAACGCATTCCTCAAATATAAAAATGAAATGTCTCGAACATTTTGTGACGATGTTAGGGAAACAGATTGACAACTATTTCTTTTAAAAAACAACAAAATATAAACAACAAACAACTTCAAAAGCGGGTGATGGACTTGCCTCTCGTTGATGGGTACTATGATGAAGTCCTTAGAGAACAGATCTACGCGCCGGGTCCACGTGCTGACACGCGCATGACGCAGCTGTTCAGCGCTGTCAACAGAACGGAGTATTACATGCATCAAGTCCACGAATATATTCAACCACTGTGGGAACATAGATTGGATGTGCTTTGCTCCAGCATGTTTGCTTGTTTGCTTTGTTGTTGTCTTCAATGGCACTGCGACACACGATGGTCATTTTTGTGCCAGGCAGTCACATGACGTAGTCACGCATTCACCAAAGTCAGATTCGCGACACTAAGTGGCGGTTCAGGAACCAACCCTGGACATCAGTTTCCACCGCTTCGGTAAAATGCGCGATGAAATCAAGGGAATATCACAATTTAGATACCAACACTAAATAACAACAATAACAGTCATTAATTTCGAGTACTTTAGTGTAAAATCACAAATATTCCATGCAAAACAAAACAGATTCATACTCTAAGATCTTATAAAAAGCATGACCATACAATATGGTGAGCATCATTTCATTTATTAGTCATTTCAGTGCTTTATCTCATTTGTTTCAGTGCTTATATTTATTTGTTTGCCCATGGTACTGTGACACCGAGCAACTTATGGTTTTGCTGGTATCTGATTCTTTTCTTTGATGTCTTCCAGATCATGTCATTTAAGACATTTGATATGATATTCAACCGTGCTGCTGCGCGAAAATATACCGCACTTGTAATATCTGTCATAATTGTTTACACCACAGAATCCATCGTAGTAGCCTACACCACGCACCTCATATTGGAAGCGGCGTCGCGCCCGGTGACGTCGCGCTGGGTGAGACGCCGGTAGAAGAAGGAACTGCAGACGTGTGTACGAGCTCTGTCCTCCGCGCTCAACAGTTCCAGAACCAGGTACCTGCGCGCATTTTTCCGTTAATTCATTCATTTTTCCGGGCCAGCATAGATTGGACGCTTGCAGTGATCTTAAATTGACAGGCTGGACGCTTGCAGTGATCTTAAATTGACAGGCTGGATGCTTGCAGTGATCTTAAATTGACAGGCTGGATGCTTGCAGTGATCTTAAATGGACAGGCTGGATGCTTGCAGAAGCTTATGTATGAAAATTACTATTATTATCACTATTTAATTAAAATTTTGTCGAATGAAAGCCAGATTTACTGGAGGTAGAAGTCGATGATGACGTCATTGAGGAACTCGTCACGCTGCAGACAGAAGTAGTCCTCGTTGGTGATGACCAGGCCACGCGGTGCTGGCGGCGGAGGGTACGTAAAGAGCCTGCGCAAGTACAATGCCCATACAAGGAGTGTTTGACATGGCATGGAACAATGGAATGTTAGACATGGTATGGCTGATCAGCCTTATAAGGAATGTTAATGTTGAATATAGAATGGAACAACAGCCTTAAAAGATGGTTGGATATTGTGTTGAAACTAAATAATAACAATAACGTCCTTATAAGGAATGTTGGATATGCAATGAAACTAAACACAACTTCCTTCAAAGAAACGTTGGAAATATATTATAAGAATGTCGGATATGTAATGAAACTGAACATCAAAACAACATGCTAATAAGGAATGTTGAATATCATCTAACAACAAAATCTATCGAATTAGGAAAAGGAAGCGGAAATCAAAAACGAAGAAAGAATGATTCTCACTTGACAATGGGGGCCGTGAATGCGACGCGCAGTGGGGGGGATGGCGAACGACTTCTATCGGGGAGCGCAGCCCCCTCGTCCTCCCCCTCTCCTTCCACGGCCGCCAGGCGGGGCATCTCCCCCCCGTATATCCCCTTCTGCCCCCCGGGGGGCCTCAGGGAGGGAACGCCCCCCGTGGTGGTAACAAGTCGACCCTTCATGACGTTATTTAAAAGTCGTGACGCCACATCGCTTTGTATCACATGGAAGGCAAAGGGGGCGGCGGTGACAGATTCGAGTTGGGGGGTGGAACGCATCCGTTCAAAGACGGCGATGACGTCGTGTTCGCGAGGGGGAGAGGGGGTCTTGCTGGGGATGAGCAGGATGTAGCGGTGGGCCTCGTCTGGAGGAAACAGAAATTAAAGAAAATATAATAAAACATGGTAATTTCGCGCACATGTTGTTTTGGCACATTTCGCAAATCGGTCAAACTCGCAAAAATGACGTGCGCCAAAATAAAGCTACAGTATGCCATATATAATGGAAGCCAGACAAAATATGTGTTAAACTAATCTCAAACCAATCGTAATCTTGGAGGTCCCCAGTGACGTCATTAGAAGCCGAAAAAGACTATATATTATATTATGTATTATATTATCATTATTATAATCACAGTCAATATTTGTAACGCTTTCAAAACAAGATTAGAGAAACGCAAATCTCTCCCATTCTTCACCACCTGGACTGAAAGGGTTGTAGCAGGGTCCTGCACCCCCCCGGCTCAGGCTGAAGTGGCGGTGAATCAGCTCGGCGGCCCCATCGGTCGCCAGATGGAGGCACACGACCGGGCCGCTGGGGCCGAGGTGCACGAGCATCGTCTTCAGGTCCGAAGTACGTACCACCAGTGTACCTGCGCAACGTTGGAGCGTTCAGAGGTACTAGTCTTCATAGGGCGGATTTTGCATATTTCGTGCATTCGCAAAGTCTCTTAATTTTGGATAATAAATTTGATTGATCTATACTTAATAAGACTGTATATAAATCAAGGACTATATAAACCACGGGCCACACTCAAGTACATTTCATTAGTCTCTAAAAAAGTCACATTTTAAACAAATTAAATGCATTCGCAGACTGCTGTGATGTCATCATTCGATGGTGAAGAGTTTGCAATCAAAAAGAATAGATTTTTGAAAGATTCTCTTAAGACAATCTTAAGATTTTCATGAGATCGCCGTATGAGGCCCCAGGTATACACGGTAGACATTTTGAACTGTGATCATCCCTGGAGATATACCCATGTATCCTGTTTAAGCATCCCTATTTAAATCTTCAGTTTGCCACGATGCTCACCTAGAACCGACTCTGGTTTGAACGCGACGCAGATCTGTCGCGCGAAGAAGGAGCACGCGATGACGTCGCACTGCAGCACGGTCCCCACAAACATGACACGCAGGTTCTGACTGAAGAGGGGCGGACCAGGGTCCTCCTGCGTCGCGTGGGCGCTAGGTTCCTGGGGCGTGGAGGAAACCGCAGCCATGGCTGTATCTCCGGGCTAGTAAGAAACAGCAAGGACCAATAATAATAATAATAATCTAGGGTAGCGGCAAACAGTAGAAACCAATCAAACCTATGGGATAGCGACAAAGATAGAAACAGTCATCAAATGTATTTGCAAGAAACATTGAACATTAAATCAAACGTCTAGGCCAGCGTAGAATATCTATTGATCATCGATAGACACCGAGTGTTCATCCACTAGATAGCCACGGTAGATGTAAAAATTTAGACACCAATCAGATCCCTAGGCTAGCGGCAAACATTAGGGCACCAATCAGATCTATAGGCAAGCAGCAAACATCGACACGCAGATATCAATCAAATCAGAAGCACAAAAATAAGACTTCAATTAAATTTAAACGTTAGCTACAAACAAAAGACATCAATCAACTATTCAAACTAGAGGGCAACAACATGCTTACAGAGATAAATGAGGTGATGGGAAACCAGACCGGAAACAGGATTAACCACTAGTCGGATATTTTAGTTAAAATGCACTTTGCGACTGCGACTATGCATCCACTCCAGTCTCCTCCTTGACACGCAGCGAGCCTCGACGAGTCTGTCTGGCATGGCGCTATTTTGAAGCCTTTTTCATCATTTTTCTTCACCATAGTGCAGCTAAACCAATGAGGTATTATGTTAATAGTAAAATTCTCAGCATCAATTGATCCTCACCACAACCAAAAAAAAATCCTTTACCACATTTTCCTTTGTCTCCGACATGCTCAGTGGCGGCCTTGAGCACAGCCCATCCATGGGAGGAGCTAATTCTCCTGCAGGTTGACTGACAGACGAAGTGGGCGTGGCCTCAGGCTGTCCATTGATGAGGACCGGGACAGAAATCTTGTGTCCGGGCACGGAGGAGGGAGTCTCAAGGGAAGAGGACTTTCCTGGATCGTCGGTTGTTTCTTCGTCGTCCGATATCTGGACAACCTCTGCAAATGTGACACACATATCAGCCAATGGATTCTTTAAAAATTGGGTTCAGATATCAACTAAACATGGATCAAAACAATTACATATGTTTAAGTATATAATATCAAATGATACCTTTTCTATGCATAATTGTACATTGGATGTAAATTTAAGGAACAAAAGCTCTTCTTTTATTTAAAGCATGACAGCCTTCTTATATAAATTTCATAATCTAAAGAATTAGATAGAATTCATCTGTTTCTGTTGTCACTTATTACATGCACTCGTCATAGTTATGCAAATATCTAAGTCTAAGTGGGTGAATAAAAAATTATTGTGGTCAGCAATTTCAGTATTTCAATCTAGTATCTATTTGTAAGTTTGTAATTTCAACCCAGCACTTACAAGCAATCTCACAAGATTACCTCCCTTTTCACTTAAATTCCTTCCTTTCGTTATTAGATTAATATATGAGAGAATTTAGCTTGCAGTAATTATATTAATTGAGAACAAAAATTTATCCGCCAATTTAATACGGCCACGTACCATGCACCCTCTGTTTCGACAACGTATCTTGTCGCGGCACAAAACCAAGCATCATTGCCCCTCCGTCGCCGGACATTTGTTCCCCGGCCAAGCCACGCTGGAAACTTGGCACAGCGCCAGACGACGAAGCGTCAACAAAGCATGTCCCCGCCGCTACGGCACCGACATGAACCTTAAACAATAAATTAAATGCTTTACAGGTGTAGCTCTATCACAATAACGTGTTATGATGTCAAAAACGACCTTTTTGTGATCCATTCCCCTAATGTTCATGTTTTCACAAGGGCTCAGATTTTTATTTTTTTGTAGTTTAGCATTTGTGCACAAAGATTACATTCAGACCGGTTCTGTACAAGAGAGCCGGCACAGAACCGCTACTCCTTCTTCAGTCGCCTATTACGACTCGCCCGGGGAGCTCGGGCTGCAAGCCAATTCTTTGTTTCCCGGCCTGCAGGGGGCATGAGGGCTTAAGCGTTTTGCGACAGATACGATAAAGTGAAGGGCGGGTGTCCATGGCTACAAATGGCCTACCCCTGCGTAAGGGGAGAATGCGGCAACAAAACGCACACACGTGTGCGTCAGTGTCGTAGAGAGTCATCCATGCAAAATAAATTAATTCATGGAGAATCCTCATTGTCATAATCCTCTAGAATCGCATTCTCTATTTTTAATCCTCATATCATATAAAAGAAGGAAGCCCTAGAGCCGCAGCGTTTACCTGCGAAGTGTCCTGCATTTCGGAGGGATGGATGATTTGAACGAGAATGGTTGGCGAACCACACTGATGGCACGACTGGTTGTTGCACAGCACCAGACACGTGGCACACATGTTCATGTGCTGAACCTGTGAAATTAAACCAACGATAGAAATCTATATAATTTCAGTATTTCGCCACTAATTTCTTAACAAGATATCGATGCGCTGAAACACGCCATGTAAACAGAAGCTAAACCCTGCATCCAAAACTAAATGACTGCTCAGGGCTTTCATCTGCCAGTCGCCAAAATCTAAAAAATTCTATTAATTTGGCAATTGGCAATTTCTTTTCCAATTAGGCAAAAGCCTTCTGCAAATTATTTTTTATCCCTTATCTTTACAAGTTCAACTACAGATTCTATGATGATGAATAGAGTAATACACTAATATATCTGCATTTTAAATCACCTTAAAAAACAGCTCGGACTGCATTCTGTTGCCAAAGAAAGTAAGACATGGCAAAAATAATTAATTATAAAAATAAACTAAAAATAAATTATTTATAAAAATAAATCAAATTAAAAGCAAAAGAATAAATTATTTATAAAAATAAAATTCTTTAGCAGACTATTTTGTAGACCCACAACAGGCACTGTGACTGCATAATCACTATGCTACTGCGCCGCAACCTGTTAATCACTATACAACTGCGCCGCAACCTGTTAATCACTATACTACTGCGCCGCAACCTGTTAATCAACACCGAGGTACAAAAAATTACTCGCAGAAAAAACAAAACCAATCAAAAGTCGTTTACCGCGGAGCAAGTAGCATCAGTCGCAACCAATTCTGACTGATCCATTGGGAGAGAGGTCGACTGACTGATCGCTGCTTGACTCGCGGTGACTGAAACACAACATCGCAAGCTTTCAACTAACTTATCAAATATCAATTGACTGGGCATCTCTCACATCTATCAGTTTGATTTTATCACAGCCAGATTGCAATAACCCTCTCACCTAACTCCGCCTCAAGTCGAGGCCTCTTGGCCCTGAAGTACACCCCGTCCCACTCGTTCTCAATCACCTGACCCGTCATAGTGACCCACTTGCAGGAGCCCCCTCCCCTCAGCGACCTCTTGACCCCCGGGGCGATGACCCTAACCGACAGACACCCCGGCTCCGGCACAGCCGTATTTGCCGGGTCTATGGTCGCCAATTCAATCCGGCTAGAAGCCAATCCTGGCAGAGCCGACGCCGGTTCCGCAACAATCATCGTCGGAGCTGATGTAGGCAAAACTGTGTTGTCGACTGACATCGGTGTCGCCGACCACGACACGTGCGGCGTGGCGCATGACATGCTGGCGCGCGCCGATGGCAAGCCAATACCGAATGGCTGCAAATGTGCAGAAGATTTCGCTGTTGCAATGGATGCCACCGAAGCCAAACTCGCCGCAGCCGGCCGGCTAACGCGGGAGATGGCGGCTCCGAGATCAAGTTCCGAGCAAATGATCGGATCTTGTTTGCGCCTGATGATGATCTTCTGCCTGGGAAAATGGTAGCGCATGTCTATGAGCGACGAAGAGGAAATAGGGGGCGCCGCGAGTGGGGGGGCCCGAGTGGTGGGCCGGAGTGAAGCCATGGAGGGCGATGGAAAGAAAACATTGGCAGATTGACTGGGACCGCGAGGAAGAGCCAGGGGGCGATTTGTGGGAGGGAGGAGTGTGGGATTAGAGACACTGGGCACCAGTGTAATGGAGGGTGAGTGAGGCAGAGTACTTGCGATGGAGTACGCTGGGGTACGCAAGACGTTCGACGGCCGGCCACGTCGCGATTGTGTCTGCTGCTGCGGCTGCCGTTGCAGCAGTTGCGGCTGCTGCTGTTGCAGTTGTTGCAGCAGCAGCTGCTGTTGCAACTGTTGCTGCTGTTGCTGCAGCTGCTGCTGATGAGTCGTCTGCTGCCCAAACAACTGCAATGCTGTCTGACGCTTCTGCAGCAACGTCTGAGCTTCCAGCTGCTGCTGTGTTAACTCCGTCTGCTGAGTCAACGGAGGCCGTGCTATTAACGAAGACTGCTGCAACTGCTGCGCAAATCGCTGCCGCTTCGATTGCTGCTGCTGCTGCTGTGGCGCCGAAGCCTGCAGCAGCCGACTCTGTATGAAGCCGACGCCGCCGTTCGGTAGACCGGCGCGCGTCTGCCAGGCTCCAATTTGCGGCGACGGCGGGCCGATCGGTAAAGCAACTGGTGACGAAGCAACGCTGTATGCCGTGCCCAACCCGACATTTTGCACCGTTTGACTAATCATCCTCAAACCGACAACCGCGGAATAAGCCGGAGCCGACACAGAATTAACCACCGCCGACGTGGGAACGCCGCGCGTCCCACCCTGCATTTGCGCTCTAAAATAGGCGTCCTTCGGTGGCTGACTCATCGCTCGTCTAAACTCAATGCGTGGACTACGCAAAGCAGCAAGACTAGTAGCGGCCGTACAGCTGTTCGGCACTCGTGGCTTAGCGACCCTCTTGTTTCCCTTGAGCAGTAAAGGGGCCAAATGTGCAATCGATGGCACAGAAGTAGACAAAGCAACAGATGTCGATTCCACTGCAGGCGAATTCCGAATTCCGCTGCAGAACTTTCGACCTAAGGATGTAAATCGTTGTTTGCTTTCCGGTGATTCCAGCAAGCCGATCGTTACATTGCTGACGCCGCTTGGTAATCCAAAAACTGACGCATTCGACGTAGTATTCTTGTGGTCGACCATGATTCCGTCAGCACCAAAAGAATCTGCAACGACGCTCAAATTTCCGTCACCGGTTCTTTGGTAGCGCACCGGGGATTCTGCGGCAGTCTTTGAAAACGCCAACAGAGATTTAGGCGGGGAAATCTTAATGCGTTCATACGTGAGGCTCTCTGAATTCTGCTCCATCTGAACCGGGGCGTTCTGCATCGCGTAATCGCACAGCTCAAAGTTCTTATCGCTAACAGTTTCAGAATCCTCGCCGATGAAGATTTCTTCGCCGTATTCCTCAAAGACGACTTCCTCACATGTCGTCATAGCAACGCCTTCGTCCGGATTCAAATTGAATGAAGATGCGTCCTGCGACGCACCCGCTTTGTTCGACCACCCACTTGCTTCCATTGAAGTGACAAATACAGACGAGTCTCCAAACTGATCGGAAGATGGTCCTATTCCATTGGTTGCCATCAGGCTAAATGCTACATCGGGTAAACTTTCGGATGCACTGTGGTGCGACCAAATATCTTGCCGATGCTCTCCTTGTAAAGTAGGTGCCGCAATGTTTTCTTCGCCTTGTTCCATGTCGATTGTCGAAGGAATCGACATCGGATCCGATGTGAGTTTTAGACAAACATTATGCGTAACGAGATGTGAATTTAGAAACCTGTTGCATACAAAAGCAAAAATTATATAAATCTCATTGTGAGCTCAGGAATACATTTAATACTTTGAGAGACAAAGAAACAATCGTAATGATAAACTTAAACCAGTTTAGCCAGAGTTTATACGTTAGAAGATTTCAGCCACTATTTTTGATTTTAGTTGCAGGCCTAGAATGTCGATTTCTATTTCAATATCGTTGTCGCGTATTTCCGAATTATTCATTGTCACTTTGTCAGTCATTGGATATGCTTTATACCCATAACTAAGGTGGGAGGGATGATTGGCTAACATTGGCCTATGTCAGGTTCGAGATTATCACCTCTAATCAACAACTGCGGCCCAAGGGGCTTGAACCCGGGTCGCTAACACTATAAGCTACAACATCTCCCCTACACCACAAATAATGCATGCCAGCTTGATTTATTTTTCTGTAGTCTAGAGACCGTGTGTAGCACAAAGACTATATAGTCCGGTTCTGTGCAAGAGGGTCGGCACAGAACCGCCCCCCTTCTTTAGTCAACCTTCTACAACTCGCCCGGGGAGCTCTGGGCTGGAAGCCAATTCCTTGTTCCCCGGCCTGCAGGGGGTGCATGCCAGGTTAAGTTCTTGTAAATTTTAATTAACACCGGAATACGAAACGTAGGCCACGTTTAGACTATTGGCCAGAAACACGCAAACCGAGCTGATTTTCACCCCGGCGGAAACACAATCCTAAAATCAACCAAACAACCTAAATTTTAACCGTAGGATATTTTACCATAACGCCGAGGGAATCGCAGTAACATTTTAAAAACTGCTTTACTTTATAAAATACAAATAAAATAGTAATAAAAATAGTAGAATGGCGGCCATATTACTACATAGAGAAAAAAAGCTGAATGTGACCAGATGCAATTTGCTAACGCAGAATGTGACCAGATGCAGTTTACTAAAGTACAACATTTTAAAGCCAAAGTAAAAACATCATATTCGCTTTTTGTTGTTTAGCAGCATGTGTGCACACACGAGCACACACGAGGGTTAAGCCTGAATTGTAGTGCCAGACGGTGGTAGATGTGGTCATGACATTGTGTCGATGAAGCCAGCATAGAGGCCCTCAGAGACCAACCTCAATCAGTTTCCGAAGTTAGCCCCGAGTCGTTCAACTGCTTCAACTAGGCCTAGGCCTACTCATTTACCGACTTATCATTTTTGAATCATCGAGTCGGTAAATGAGTATAGCCTAGACTAGTTCAGTGTCAATTTTACCCTTCATCCCAGCATAGTCCAATATCTTGTACTGCGCACTTAACACTCAAAATCACTGTCATTTCGATCACAAACCCCATATTGCCTATACCCGTTATGTAAATATCTTCATTTAGGATCGCGCTTTATTGTTTCTACAGAGTTGTTGGTTTTCATACTTAACATGCAATTTGTGTGGATTGGTTCCATTTAGCAAAACACTAAATGCACATATTGGCACGTGTGCGTTGGTTCTATGATCGACTGTGCCGCAACGGTGATCTGGGAGGTATGGTCGTTTTAGCATAACAAAACGTGTGGTCTATATAGGCATTATATTCCATAGATAACACATAATCACAAAAGTTGAGGGTTTCACCCTTTTAGCATAACGCCGTCCATTTATATGCCGAAGTGTCAAGAATTTATTATGTCAGATTTCATGGACGCCATTCAAATTTTCTCCAAAAGTCAGACTTTTAGTCCAGAAATTTAAATCACATATTAAAATCACTACATGTACTGAAGCGTTCGGGGGACGCCTCCCCTTGACGCTTTCCCCATTCCCCTGTGTCTTCGCTGGACTCCGCCTTCTTCTATTTCGCCTTGAACTTGCGTCAGTGCGTCGTGGTGACCGGGGTGGTGGCGATCAAATCGCTTCGACCGCGGTCGAACGGGGTCGAATCGACCGCGATCGTGGGTGGTTGGCACTTCGCCAGCTGGCAGTGAGCCAATTTGATAATGTGATGGCTAGATAGCGACTGGGGGGAGGAGTAACGGAAGCGGGAGAAGTCAGGATTGGGTGAAAGTTAAGATAATCTAGAAACGGATTGTTTGTTTGGGCAAAAAGGGATCAAAAAAAGGGATCAAGGGGGGAGGCTTGGGGACGAGGCGGCGCGAAGCGCCACGCCGTCAGGGGGAAGTCGATGTCTGGGGATGGATGGAGAGACAGGGGGAGAGTTGGGGGAGATTGTGCGTTGAGTGAGTGTACCAGGAGTCTGTTGCCGGATTGTTCTCGTGCTGGATTGCTTGCACATTTGATTATTCTCGACATCTGGATGAATGCTGTGATGGACGCCTAGCTAACCCTTTGGATACCTCTGTCTGACGGACCAAACATCAGGTACATTCACCGCGACACGCGCGGGTATATTCTGCATCGCTATTATTAGTTGTACTGCTAAGTCTCTGATTCTATTGAACTGCACTATGTGTGCGATGAACGGCATCTCACTGTTTTTATGTTGCTAAATGCTATGAGATATAAAGATTATATCTGATGATGATGATCTGAGGTGTTGCTGAGTTAAATTAAATAACAAGATACAGGCCATACTGGAGTCTTAAAGAAGGGGAACATAAGATGTCTGCGGCGGGTACAGTACATTTGGGGATGTGTAGCGTACGGTATGGAGAAGGGTAGGGACACCTATAATTGTCAGTGAATTGTCGCGAAGGAAGCTTTCGACTGTTACTGGCCGCATCATAACCATTTTTGGCCAGCAAGCTCAACGTTTAAGCCCATGTAGGCCTTGCCACCTTCGGAGCCGCTTGACGGCGTCGAAGGCGACGAGATCACCATGCTCCAGCGTGATTGCGCTGGCCAGCGTTCGGGTCTGACGAGCCCGAAACGCGGGGACGTGACCTACCGTCAGGGGCGTAAGCTGCCCGAGTCGGCACCCAGTACCGCTGGGGTAACAGAGACCCGCAGCGGGGCTGGAGTAGCCCCAAGTCGCTTCAGTACTTTAGATACATGTTGTTGCAGTTATAAGTTATTAATGCATTGTTATTAATAGTCTGCATGCTCTAGCTTATATGCCTACATGTATATCTGTACTCAGTAATTGCTGTTGGAGACAAAGAGCCATTAGCCTACATCACGGCAGGGCGTGTCCCGGACCTGGATGTAGTCATTACACTGTCTGCACTGGTTGACACGCCAACCGCGCGAACGCATGTCCATATATGGTGATGCAGCTCAGTCATAACCATATAAGGTATCGAGCGAGGAGTCAAGCCTACGCTAGGCGTGGTGCACGCTAGCCAGTGTTAGGCGTGGCGCACGCTAGCCTGTGTTGGGTGTGGTGCTATGCTAGCCGCGTAACTTCGTTGGGTGTGGTGCATGCTAGTCGCGTAACTTCATTTTCATATATGGTTCTGACTTGTGGCCAGGCCTGAAGGGGCAGTGGCCTGAGCGGAACCACTGTTGCTGACGCACGAACGCCCACCTAAGTAATGGCCATTGCTCGCCTCCAGGGGTGTAGTCCTAAAAAAATAAGTGGGGCATGTGCCTGGATCAGTGGCGTAAGGCAAAATCTTGCTGGAATTTTTGCATGTTTTTGCGCTTTGTTTTAAAACTGTTGCATGTACAAAAATGCAATAAAATTATTATAATAAATTGAAAATTAATGTAGTTTTGTCAGATACAGAAATTATTGTGAAATAATTACAAACAATTACGGACAGAGAGACACTCGGAGAACAAATATATAGGCCCAAACTGATGTCTTAAACACAATTATACCATCATAGCTGGCCGGGCCTCTAGGGGCATGTGCCCCCATTACCCCCTGTGGCTACGCCTATGCTGGAACTAAAACTAAACGGAAGTATTCAAACATAGTTTACCTACATGTACAGGCCTAATGCTAAAGTACAGTGACTACAGTCAGAGAAATTGCCACAACGGATCTTTAGTCTTGTCCTTTGATGAAACCACTCGTGTTTGTGTGTCCGTGGCAGACCGATGTTTTCGCAGCCACGTTTTCGCATGCATGGTTGGATTCCAGGACCTCAGTGGAGGACCATGCAACTTAATAAACATCAGCGGCGACACATGAGAGACTGCGCATACTGCGTGTGTCACTGGCAATGATGTTCACGTGGCTAAAGCCCCGCTCACATTCAGCTGTGCTGCACGCAATAACACGCGTGCGGTTAACCAGAGGCTGTGATTCAGCCAATTATTAACACAGTTTATAATAGTTTCAGAGGGGAAAAAATTATTTGACGGTATGCAGCGAGTAAAACTGTAAGTGCTGTGATAGTGTGCAGAGAATATAAAAAATTAATTTAAAAAATAATCAAATAAATAGCAATCAAATCTTCAAATGCCAAATTTAGATTATTAATTAATTAATATTTATTTAAAATAAATAAATTATTTTCATAAGTTGTTTTTATTAAACAAAGCTCATGAAAAATAAAAGTTTTTGTCTAAAACGTTTTATCCAAGTTATCACATGACCTCACATATTCGTCCATTTTAATCGATGATATTCATGGTTAAAACAAGTTAATAGAATATTAAGATTATTGAATGAAGTTCAGAACAAAAATTTAGCATCAATA